>PVKU01005893.1:0-114335 GCA_004027475.1 Anoura caudifer | reverse complement strand
CAGAAGACCCTTAAGGAGCTTGTTAAAATATACGTCCCAGGCTTTTCCTCTAGGGATCAATGCGTTAGGTCAGGGATTAGCCCAGGATTGTAACAAGAACCCGAGGTGAGTGTGCAATGCGTTAGAAGGGCTAACTTTTGAAAACAAACACTTAAGAACCGTTCTCACCCCCAACCCATGGAAGTCAGAGAGCCTGAACCGCGCGTCTCAGGAGGGGAGGCCGACTCCCTGCTCCTGCATTCACATCGCGTCCACCCCTTGGTCCTTTCCGCCACTCTCTTCACTCCCATTTTCCACGCATCTGATGGGCAGAGTAGGAGAACGTGCCGCCAGCCTCTTCCTCTTCCTGCAAACCCACGAGTCCAGGAAGCAGGTGTTCTCTGCTCACGTTTTATCGGGAGAGGGCGTGCAGCTGTCTGAACCTGGTGGAGAAGTTACTGCCGTTCCGTGAAAAGGGCAGCCAGCCCCCTGCCATCACAGGTGTGCAGCGTGTGCTCCGAGCAGCCTCGTCCGAGATGGAGGTCCAGACTGGCTTTGCAGCTGCTAGACTCTTGGGCCCCTCTCCCTCGCACTGCTTCCTCACCCGGGAGAGGCAGGAACAAGGAATTAGTAAACCTCAAAACCTTTGTGTTCGTGTATCTTCCTTTCTCTAGTTCCACCCCTGTCTATCTAGTTCCTGGCAGTGGATCCCACGGCATCCTTCATTTAACTAAAATGTTTCTGTACATTCTCCTAGGCACAGGGCTTTATGACCCTCTATAGGGCACCGCGCCATAAAAAAATGTGTTTTTCTGGGGCGCTGGTTCTCTGACAGGCCCAGCTATTAACAGATGTTTCCTTACTCTGTTAGAGCTCACTCCTCACAGCAGCTTAGGCCCTTGCCTTCCCTTTTGAGTTTTCTTCTCCCTGCTTAGAAACCAGAAGTCTGCACGATCCCTCGGGGGCTGTGCCCTATCTGCATCTCACCACCCCTCCTCATGGCGACAGAGGTGGTGGGACACCCCAATGCAGCTTTCCAGGTTCTTACGGTGGGTTTTTTTTTTTTTTTTCCATTATCGGTTATAACAAAGAGCAGTTGAGAATGACCAGCGCAAGGTCCTGTTTCAAGATGTGAACATAATCAAATCATGCTGTTTAATTCCTTACCCACTTTCCTAGTAAGTGGACAGCTCAGAAAGATGTTCCCACCTGCATCTGTTTTGACGTCAACGGGCATCTCATTCGAACAATTTTAAAGGCGACTTTTTGGCAACAGTGGAGGTAAACATGGCATAGAACCATGCAGGGAACAGAAAAGGCTCTTCCTGAAGTTCAGGCTAGCACTAGGGTTATTTTAAGTGATTTCACCTCAGCCTTGCCTCCTGTATACATATCTGTCAAGTTGAGGGAGGCAAGGTCGCCCTCTGCTGCCTGGAATTAAAATAACCTTTAATTGTCCGTGTCTATGTATCCATCCAGCCACATGCCTTATACCAGTAGCCAGAGTCTCCTTTGATAGGAGTTCTGGCATCATTGGAGATTGATAAGGCACTTTGAGATATTGAAAACTCCAAGAAGTCACAAGTTGAAGAAATTGGTTTACCTGTCTCTCCCAGAATGATTGTCTTTAAGAGCCTTTAGAAAACACGACTTCCTGTTTCCAAAGCCAACACACAACTGTCACTCCACACGGGCCACTGAGAATCTAGACGTAATTATCTACTCGTCCTAGGATGGCACCCTCCTCAGTCAACCAAACTGATCCTGTTCCTCAGTCAGTGGCCCCCCAGGTCCACAGACGCCCCGCCTCCTGCCCCCACTGCTTTCCCACCCTTCTTCCAGGTCCAGCCACTCCGCTTTCTTGAACCTCTTCAATCAGTTCCTTCCTCTCATTTGCCACAGCCCCCAATGTCCCCCAGGCCTTCATTGCCGATCCGCCTTCCAGGCCTTACCGACTGCCTGTGCTTCCGTCTACCCAAAGATTCCTCCCCCACAAAGCTGTCACGACTGTGAGCATTTGATTTCTTCCTGCCTTTCGAGACCGTGAAGCCCATGGAGGCAGGGATCTGGTCGCCTTTCCCACTGCCGAACACAGCACCAGTTCCAGAGCTGGACCCCAAGGGGTCCCGCCCCCTCGAGCACAGGAATTCCTTCAGAGGGGATTGTCAAATGCAACATGGAGGGTCTTCGTCGGTCTTCAGCGAGAACCATTTCAATGGTGTGGAGGGAGCTGCAGTCGGGGGACACAGGACACAGAGGAACAGAAAGACAGGGCTTCGGGGTTGGCAGCCAGAGGCCATCAGGAGAGATGCCGGCGACGGAGCAGGGGTAACTTGGAGCAAAGGACCGGAGTGGGGCAGACGGGAGCAACGGCACTCGTGAAACTCGCTGGCGTCTCAACAACGCACGAAGGAGGCATTTTTCATGGATAAGAAAAGGGGTTCAGAGAAATTAAACTCATTTGTCTAACTGGTGACAGAGTTAGAATGTTAACTGAACTATTTCCAAGTTCGTACCTTTGCCTCTGTGTCACACTCTGTCCCATGGGACCAGGAGCTCGAAGAATGGCTGGCCTTAAAAGGTACAACGGAAAGACGGGGACTCCATACATATAAGGACATTGCTAGAAAGTCTGCGCAAGGAGCCGTTGGACCCCAGCCCGGATCCCTACCTACCCTGTGCTGGCGGGTGGATCGTTCCGCCCTATCCACCCCCCGCCCCCCCCCCCCCCCCCCAAGCCCTTGGGTTTACTCTCTGGAGGAAGAGGCTGAAACCTTCCGGGACAGCAGCCTGGGGACCCGAGGGGGAGGTGCCGTTCGGCACACTGCGTGCTGGAGCTTCCCCTCCCAAGGCCCCTTTCCTAACAGAAAATCAAAACCAAAATGTCCCAGGCTTACTGTGCAGGGAGACGGGAAGAAACTTCTCTGAAGAACTGCAATGACCCCTGGGTAATGTAATGTAATATAATGCAATGTGATGTAAATGTAATGTAATGTAAAGGGTAAGGCAAAGAAGAACCCTCAAAAATGGAAAGGGGGACAGCTGAAACGTTTTTTACATTAGTGGCATAAATGGGAAGATAAAGTTAAGGAGAACTCTTAGAAAATAGATCTAAATAAATCCACGAAGAGCAGAACAGAATGGAGAACTTTCCCCACCACATCTCCAGTTTATAACTGCCCTCAGGGAGGAGCACGTGTGCACAAACACACACTTACTTACACACTTCTAGTAGAGAGTCCAGTGCTTCCCTCTTAAACACGGATCTCTGGTAAGCAGCCACGCTGACCGTACGACAGAGACCAAGATGTAAATCAGTGAACGTAGGGAAAGACGACTCAGTGTGCTAAACAAAGCTTCAGTGTGATTTAAAGAACTACCTGTGATAAAATGAATCGAGTCCAAGGAACAAGAACAGAATGCTTTAATATAGGGAATAAAATAAGAAAGAGAAAACACTTGAAAACTGAAAAAAAAAAAAAAAAGCTGAAATTTAAAATACATGCATACACACGTAACAAGAACAGAAGGTGGGGGAGTGGTGGTGGAAGCCATCAAAAACACCACAAAAAGCATTTCTCAGAACTGAAGAACCTGAATCCCTGCTCCTTATGACAAAAGGCCAAAGACCTACGGTCACCAAGAAATTCCAGAGTAAGGCTACGGGAAAGACATCTCAACCTTTAGGGGGTGACAAAGGACAGGTGACATCAGGGGACCAGGGTAGGAATGGATTCCTCTCAGCAACACTGAAAGGCAGAAGAGAATGGGAGCCATGCCTTCCAAATTCTAAGAAAAACAATCTCAACCCACAACCCTATCTATACCTGGCATCCTTGTTTGAAAAGCAACTGGGAAATCCTGTTGACCAACAAGAAATGGTGAACCGAGGAAAAGTACGATGGGGAACCCGGGAGAGAGGACCGAACAGGGAAGGGAGGAAAAAGCTAACAGGTGGGTGCTGCCACGTGCCCAGGCAGGGGCAGGGGACCGGGGTTCTGGATGGGATTTGTCTTAGAAGATAAATGAAGCTAGAGAGTCGTCTGTCGGACTCAGCGTACGGATGGCCATGATGTGGGTGAGGGGATGCGGATGCTAACGGGCCTCATTGCGGTGACCACTTCACAGTATCCGTGGGCATCAAAGTGTCCCACCGCGAACCTTCAACTTCATATGCCTGACGTCAACAGTATCTCAGTAAAGCTGCAAAAAAAAAAAAAAAAAAAATTGGCTTTTGGAAGAACTCTAATGAAAGTTATAAAGGAGCCATTCTAGTCAGATTTTCAAAGAAAATGTTTTTAAAAGGGATAACTTTTAAGTGCAATACAACAAACAAAAAAAGTTGCACTAGAAGAAATCATAGAATACTGTTGGACTTAGAGCGCAGCATTGATGGACATGGCAACAAGGACACAGCTACAGTATGAACTTAACAAAAAATTAAGATATATTAGAAGGATGGAGGAAAAGAAATGAAGGGGTGTGAGCTGAAACCCTCACCCCCAACAGTCAGTAGAGGGTCTAAGTGAGGAATCAGAAGCAGGGCCAGAGGCAGGACCAGCAGGGGTAGAAGCAGCTGCCTGGAGACTGGTAATCAGGGGGCGGTCACAAGGGCCAGAGGCTGGTTTTCTCAAGCACCTTTTATTACTATTTGACTTTTTTTAAGGCAGAAGAGGGAAGACAAGTCAGAGTGGAGGATGAGCGCCTTTCCCCCAAAGTGTGCACCCCAACAGCAGCCAGGAGCTTCCCAGGTGTACAAGACGAGAGTCTGCATTTTCATCGCTGGCTGCTTGGTACCCCAGCAGTTCCAAAGGCACTGGTCCAGCAGTCCCCGGTGCAGTACAGGTGTCCACCGCTGGGGTAAGGGTGAGGAAGTGAAGCAGGGGGATGCGATGGGCACCTGGTGATGGGTGGAGGGAAGGGGTGGGGGGCTCAGGCGTGACCTCGGGTCCTTGTTCTAGGTCCTTTCCGCCTTCCACTTGCCCACACTGCCTTAACCGAACTGCTCTATCCTACAGACTTAATCTGTCTTTACAGATTTGGGGTTTGGTACCTATTTTACAGATTTTGGCACCTACTTTTTGGAGGGTGCCTATTTTTTTACTTCACCAAACCTGTCTTTACAGAACTTATCACATGGTGGTTGCAACTTTGTCGCCATTGTTCTCAAATTGCTCCCGTGTGTAATTACCAAAATACCTCTCAGTATATTGACTAGATGCCCAATAAAGGCTTAGCCCTTGGGGTCTTTAGTCACATGCCTGAACAGAACATATGAGTGAGTCAGTAAATAGAACAGGCACTGCTTCCCAGGGAAGAGAAGGAAAGCAAACAAAACAGACCAGAGAGAGAACAGCTTTGGTGGGACAAGCCCACAGACTGTAAGAGCCCCCAGTGGGTGGGTACTGCCCTCCCCCCCCACTGAAGGGAGGAGCTGGCTCAGGGGACGGCTACAGACCGGTTTCTTTGGCTGTCAGTTCTGTCAACCTGTCTTCACTGCCTCCTTTGTATCTTTAAGTTCTTAAAGATTTCTAAAGCTTCTGTAAATGTCTCAAGAAAATTGTTAATATATTGTATAAGCCATTTGTTACTTTTAAGTATAATATAGGTAAGAAAAATTTAGCTAAAACCATAGTTGGTCTTTGGATGACAACATTATTCTGTAATAAGAAATTTTTAAAATTGAAGAAATATCCAAGCTAAGATACTGTGAATTTTAAAGAAATAAAACATTGTTTTAAAATGATTCTGACTAGATGTTCATAATTTGGTTATAGCTTCTCTCAGGATATACATAAAAACAAATCACAAACCTATCAAAGGTGAAGTCTTAAGACAGTCAGAAGTAAGGCTAAATTATGAAATTTCAAAAAACCCCTGATTAAAGATCATGTCTCCTTTATTCAAGTGGGGAGTAATCCACGCAAATTGGCTTTGCCTTTCAGTGATCCTTGCAAACACACCGTTGGGGTTATGAGGAAACTGCCAAGATGTTACCTCTTAAAGATGATTATATTAGAGAAATTCATATACGGCTATGCAAGGAACTCCTTATTTTGTGGCATTCTCTCAATCACCATTCACTGGTAGAAAAATTCAAAAATTATCCCTTGAGAGAATAGGGATTTGCATAACAAAAGACTGAATGGCCCAGAAACTGGTTTGAACTGTTGTAAGGTCTAAAGATATCCAAGAAGTGAAGTAGAAGTGGTGCGCCTGAAGATGAAGACAGCACCCTGTCACCGGGAAGCTGGCACCCAGCTCCCAGCCCCTTGGAGACCAGCATACCCTGGAGACTTACTCCCCTCCACCCACCTAACATATCTGCTGTGAAAGCTTAAAGGTAAATATTGAGTCATGCAATTTGTTCCAGGTACCCATGTAGTATGTATGTGAAGTCCAGAGAAGTCTTTTGGAACTTACAGGAATTAAAATTTTTATTTTTATACCATAATCCAATCAAATTTGGAAAATTTTATTTTTCAACTGCATGAAATTCACAAAAACATTATCTCTTATCACAGTGGAACATTCCTCATAGTTTATTTCCAGCGCTCAGATAATTAAGGAATAAAATTATTTTAATGTGTCTCTCTTATCTCCTTCAGATACACATTATCTGAAACCTGTCCAGGGCAAAAACATACACCCCTGCAGTCGCCTATGCAGACTCTGCCAGACTATTCCAGGTTCAGTCCACGTGACCGTTTTCCAGGGTACACAGTGGCCGCGATGGGAAAACCGCTCTTCCTCTTCCACCGAGCGAGTCGGCCCAGTTCCTCATTAAAACTCTTCTTCCGCCTGCTTGCTGCGGGACTGCCGGAGCTGCTGCAGCCGCGCCACGGTCTCGGAGACAGTGCGCTCCCCGTGCACCTTATTATCTCTCGTGCGGATGTTAACGGTGCCGCTGGTCTTCTCCTTCTCACCGACAACTGAAACGAAGACACCGGGAGCCCTCAGACGCAAGGGTTCTCACCAGACGCGTTCAAACAGAAATGATCCCAGGGCCCCAAAGCCACTCACCCTGTACAGCTTCCGATTACACTGCACAGGTGACCATGCAGAGTCGGGCAACTAATTTAAAAAACCTATTCATTAAAAAACCCAACGCTTTGTGATGACTACAACTGCTATGCTTACTGAGTCACTTAGTCCAGGTGACTTAATAAAAACTAACCATTTGAAGAAATACAAGATGAAGGGGTAGGAAATTTTCAGACAGACCTTTAAAGATTATTTTTTCACACTGCAATCTTGCTTTCTTGTACCAACTGGACAAATTTAATAGTTTAAGAATCAGCACTGAAAGGAACTAAACTGACCACCGCGACTGACTTAAGCCGAAGTCTCCAGATTTCAGAGCTGCCCTAAGGTTTGCAGCCTTTCCCGGGCAGCTGCCTGCCTTACCCAGGATGAAGTTGTACTGCGCCAACTGCGCGTTTCTGATCTTCTTGTTCAACGTGCAGCCCGGGTCCAGGTCGACGTCCGCCACGAGGCTGGCGTCGTGGAACTGCTGCCGCACCTGTTTGGCCAGAGGCAAGAAAGCCTTCAGATCTAAAATTAGAATTACGTTTGATCCTCAACGATTTCATTTAACCGTTATCTGCATCTGTTAGTAAGGCAGCCTTTTGGCAGGTAGGGCAACACATTGGTTTGGCATGCCATTAAAGAAAGGTTTCAGATAACTGAAGAAGTCTGCATTGAAAATGAAGCAAAATGACTCTTGGAGTCAACGAGCAACTAGAGGAAGTTAAACTGCACTATGCATCTGAATTTACATGTCCTACGGAGGCACTGGCTGTCTGCTAACAAAAAACAGTAGAAGATGCAAGTGCACATGAAACACCATGAAAACCGTGTCTTCTGACCATGGCACCAGGTAGAGAAGCATTGAAGAGGTAATGCAATCCCTTCACGCTTAAAGTAGTAACACGGAAAACACTAACATCTCTCTACGTCACAAGCAGCTTTACTTAGCAAGGATATGCTTATGGGATTTGAAAAGTCGAACGATAGGTGTTAAATTGAACAAAAAGTCACATATTCAAGGATTACCTTTTGGGCATACTCGTCACACGTTGGTCCCACGGGGACCACCATCACCTGGCGAGGAGACAGCCAGAAGGGCCTTAGGAGGAAATTGAAAACGTTTAGTGTGGACCTTCCTGAACAAGGACGGCACATTCTCTGTTAGTCTGCTCTTCCATCTCTCTTTCTGAAACACGCAAGGTCCACTTTGAAAACATGGCTTTTTTCGATATCCAATAAGGACTAAAGTTATTTCACCCAAGTATTGTTTTATTACTTATTCCTCATGGGGTGGCACAAACTGTGCCTTCGGTTGATTCAAGATCCATTTTGCGGAATTCAGCACATTGTAACAGATGTAACAGGAGATGGTAGTTGGTAAAAATGAGTGTGTTTTCACTCCTTAGTAAAAGATGACCCATCTGCACTTCTCCCTTGGGGTGTTTCAGGCGTCAACCCTCCCGAAGCTGCAGGCCTGCCAGCGTTCCTCTCGGTCACGCCTCTACTCCAAGTTTTTTGCTACGTCGGGAAAAGGCTGGAGTTGGCACTGAAACCCACCCAACTGTGGCCTTGCCCACCTGCCACCGGCTGGGCAGAGCAATGAGCTGAGGATGCCCCTATTCCCTAGATGTCAAGGAGAATGTTTCCCACATTTGATCTGATTTTGTGAAATATAACTGAAAACAGATTATCTTATTTCACTGACAAATATGACAAACTCCCCTTAACGTCTAAACTAACTGAATTATAAAGAAAACTGAAATGACTGCGCTGTGTAAGACAAAACACGTTTACAACATTTCACAGAAGCTCTGTATCAGCAGAATTAGTGGGGTGGGCTCTGCGCAATGGGCGTTCCACAACTTGGTGCCGTTTCTGTTGCCTTTACAAAGCGTGGGCCCAGACGGAACCGCTTAGAAAATACAACGAAAGTTAAGGGCTCATATGTTTTCAGCAAGAACATGAACTTACAAAAACACGACACAAAGCTGCTGATTGGTTTGGAGTCTGTACTCTCAATCAGAAAACCACGTAGCTTCTAACGGGGGGTCAAAATACTTGCTCCTCACGGTCAGCAACACCGAACAAGCTAAGCCAAAGCCTACCCCTGTTTACGCAGACGGCAACATCAAAGTGGCTTGAAAAGCAATCAAAATAACAAATATGCCCCTTACTGAATAATAATTCCTAATTAGAAAGTGTCACATAACATTCAACAAATCAAACTGTGACACAAAAAATAATTACTCCCAAGAAATATTCTTTCAGCTAAATTATCTGGGTTCTAATTGTGATTCCTTACTTGGTAAATATTTGTCATTAGTTAGAAGTGACTAATTGCAATTATTCTCCCTTTCCACCACATGCATAACTAAATTGGACAGTAGACATTTCTTATGGTTCATCTACATTGCCTGACAGAAAAAGAAGGAAATGATGATGAAAATTACCATTTGCCCCCGTAGTTTTCAGTGAGGATAGCAATCATCCTTTCTACTGATCCCAGGATGGCTCGATGGATAATCACCGGCCTTTTTTTATCGTCACCATCATGGCTAGAAAGAAAAAAAATTGTCATACACACACACACACACACACACACAGAGACAAATTGTGTGTGTATACACACACACACACACACCCCTTTATTTTATATTATTTCTATGTATGTACACACACACCCCATCACATGTCTCAGAAGAATGTTCAGAACAGACACAAACTCACCTTACAAATGTCAGATTAAACCTGATGGGCAACTGGAAGTCCAGCTGGATCGTCGCACACTGGTGGTACCGACCGATGGCATCTTTAATCTGAATGTCGATCTAAGGCGCACAGGTTGGGTTACTCTAAGACGCTGCCTACACCAAAGCTGCACTCTGTGGTCGTATTAGGGCTGACTCCTCCTCCCCCTTTTAAAACTTAAGTAAACGCTTCACTCGAAAACGAAAGTCACATCACTCGAATCTACGCTGGTACTGACCTTTGGACCATAGAAAGCTCCATCTCCAGGGTTTAACTCCCACTTTTCACCAAATTCATTCAGACTGTTTTCCAGTTGCTAAAGATAAAGCAAAATCGATTTTAATTTCCATTCCTCTGCAACTTCTCCTGATCTGAGACCAAACCTACCCTGACGGCTTTCTCGGGTCACTACTCTCTGCTTTGTCATTCTAACCATTTAAACCTGCTCACACACGAATCCCTTTTCAAGGTTACAGCTTGATGAGTGAAAACGCACTGAAGTATTTCTAAATAGAAAATCATCCAGAAAAAACTAGCTTACTCAAACCTAGGACCCATTTCCAATTTCCTTCTGCTTTTATCCATTGGCTTTCTTACATTGTGGAGGGAGCCAACGTCGAATTCGAGCACACTGAAAAACACCACTTACTTTCTCTGCTTGATTCCAGACTTCAATATCTCCGAGGAATTTTTCTGGGCGAGTAGACAGGTTCAATTTGAAAGAAAATCCAAATATGCTATACACTGTACGCAGAAAATCCAAACAACCTTTTATTTCATCCTCGATCTTTAAATGAAAGGAAAACGGCACAGCGGTAATTTCCCTCAACTTCCTTGACATTCCTCTCAATGTACTTCATCCCACCAAGTCCCCCACCTGCTCCATGGCACAGAATATGTGGGCGTCATCCTGCTGGAACCTCCGCACCCGCGTGAGTCCCGTGAGTGCTCCCGACAGCTCGTTCCTGTGGAGCACCCCAAAATCGGCTAACCGCAGAGGCAGCTCTCGCCAGGATCTTGGGCGATGATCAAACATAAGGCTGAAGGGAAGAGAAAAATAAGACCCATGGACATTTAATACGATGAGACCACTTCTCTACTATTTTATGAAAGGCTGTTAAAGAGCCACTGATTCCAAGTTGTTCACATAAGCAGTATTTCTCAAATCCTGGGCTTCATACAACATAAGCCCTGGCATGAATAAAACAGCCAGTAACTTACAACACCACCATGTAGCCCTGGCTGGTGTGGCTCAGTGGACTGAGCACCGGCCTGCAAACCAAAGGGTCACTGGTTTGATTCCGAGTGAGGGCACATGCCTGGGTTGCAGGCCAGGTCCCCAGTGGTGGGTGTGCAAGAGGCAACCACACATTGATGTTTCTCTCCCTCTCTTCTCCCTCCTTTCCCCTCTATCTAAAAAATAAATAAATAAAATAACTTAAAACACTGTAATACCACCATCCAGAAATAAGAGAGAAGAACAAATTTATTCCCATAAGTCTGGAGTCATATCCTTATGCTCAGTATTTCCATTACTTTGAGAACAGCCTTGAAGGCTCATATTTAAACACACACACACATGACTTAGCTGCATACAAATCATGCATAACTCTAGAAACTAAAGTCTGCACTTTCTTTTGCTTCCTCCCAAGCGCTTCAGTTCCCTGCTAGTATGAAGGTGCTTCGGGCCCTTGGAAGAACGAACTCGGCTGGTCTCCTGACCCACGAGCCAGTCCCCATGGACGTCCTCTCTCACCGACTCTGCCCGAGGCCTGGCTATGAGCAGCTGTGCATGCTGAGCTGCCTGGAGCCGAGACTCTCCCTAGTTCCCCCCAGGCTGCTACAGTGCATCCAACTGTCAAGAAGGACAGAAAGTGGAAGAGCCCCAAGACGAAGACTTCCCGAGGATGTTAATTCATTAGCACTAAGTTTTCATAGAACACATTTCTTAAAAAAAAAAAAAAAAAAAAAAAAAAAAAAAAAAAAAAATCCTAGAGAAGTTGCTGTACCCCACACCCAGGCTCCCTGTTTTCTACTCCGCCTGTTCACTGCTGTTACCCCAGCGCTGTTCTTCACTGTCTAACGGTCTGAGGACCAAATCAGGCGTAGAAATTACAACTACACAACAATCCTGTGAGCGCTCCCGACAGCTCCTTCTGTAATCAGAGAAGTCATTTACACTGTACAGAGGAGCACATAATTGGTTTTCCGACAAATTCTTTCAAAGGAAGAAAAGCAATCTAGGAGTAAATGCAGCCTGGGGGAATCTTCAGCAGAAGCTCAAGGCTGACAACTACCAGTGTCCCGGGCAGTTCATGGGCTTCAGAGCAAACTGCTCCTTCTCCACCTCGAAGGAGAACATGTTCTCGCTGTAGTGCTGCCAGTGGCCCGAGGTCACCCACAGTCGGCTGTTGTAGATGTTTGGGGTGATCACCTCCTGGAATCCTCGTTTCCTATACTCACTCTGTTACAAAACAAACAGAACGCATGTGTAGAAATTAACGCTCCTACTTCTGGTGGGAGCAGAAATTTAAAGAGCAATTTTATACTCTAAAGTTAAAGATACACATACGTTACAATCTACTTGGAGGTGAATGCCAAAGGGGAAACTCTCGCACGTGCACGTACGGAGGCCTGTCAAAGTGACCCTACCGCAGCACGATCAGTAATTAATGTGGGAAAATTAACAATCACGTCCGTGTCCACCAATAAAGGAATGGGCATCCTGTGGTAGTTGTATAATGGAATAACAGGTAACCACCACAACTGGGTCACAATTCTGGCTGATACACAGTGAGACTTCGTGCATGTCAATTTGAACACATCAACAATTTGGGATACATATGTATAGGGTAGACGAACAATAATGTGGATAAAAAGGATCCACTCTAACTTCAAAAGAGCAGCTGCTTCTGGGAAGGGAGAGAAATGGATCAGCGGTGGCCCAAAGGGGAGCTGGTCCCCCCTTCGTGTATACATCACTGTGCTTCGAACATAACCTAATGCACATGTACGTTAAATTAGGTCATGAGTATACAGGTGCTGACGGTATTATTCTCTATAAACATATGCTTTAAATACTTCAAAATTTACAAAGAGAAAAAAGCAAGGTAAAGACTTGCTTTTTCAAGGAAAATATTAATGAAAGGTCAAAGAGCACACAGAGCTCCTGTGTAAGGGTTACAAGCCCTAGTTCAAAATCACCAACCTCTCTGTGTACACATCTATGCATATGGACAAAACCATGTATTAGGAAGAAGTTCTTAAAAATTTTATGAGCTCTCAAGACTTCCATTTTTATTTATTCTTTTAAATGCTTTTTAAAATAGAAGGTTATCTTTCCTTTTAGCAGACCTTATTTAATAAAATTCAATTTATGTCCTAAGTCTACAAAAGCAAATAATGAGTACGGTTTATTTACCCTGATGAATTCCATAAGTGTGTTATAAATGTACGCTCCCTTCGGCAGGAAAAAGCAACTTCCAGGGCTGAGTTCATGGAAGAAATATAGCTCTTGGTCCTGGATAAAAGAAAAACAAGGGATGCTTACACATGTGCACAATCGCGACATAAACCTCAGTGCTTCTGAGTTCAGAATGTAGCCATGGTATCTCTTATTTTAATTTGTAATTAATCATTCCTGATTCAAAGAAAACATGCCACCATCTCTGATGTGCGATTTACCGGTACTGAATTCAGCCCTTTACAACTCAGTCCCTGCTCGCTACATTCTGGGGTCCAGTCGAATTTACCAAAGAGGGACATGGGGCACGGGTCTTAGTTCTCTTCCACCCAGAGGCAGCTCTCGTGGTTTTAACTCCTCAAAGCTCTAAGACCTGGGCCTTTTTAATTTTTTTTTTTTTTGAAGTAGGAGTGGCAGGAAGGAGCCTTGGAAGAAGATACTGGTAATGAAACAGGAAACAGAGACACGGCTGGCCAACTCTGGGCCACGGTGAGTGAAGTCAGGAGAGCATGGCAGGGCCACTGCCTCTGGTCGGGCTGCACCCCCCGGCAGCCGAGGATGCCTGGCCCAGGGGCCACTGCTTCTAGTCCGGCTGCACCATCCGGCAGCCGAGGATGCCTGGCCCAAGGGCCACTGCCTCTGGTCGGGCTGCACCCCCCAACAGCCAAGGATGCCTGGCCCAAGGGCCACTGCCTCTGGTCGGGCTGCACCACCGGCAGCTGAGGATGCCTGGCCCAAGGGCCACTGCCTCTGGTCAGGCTGCACCACCGGCAGCTGAGGATGCCTGGCCCAAGGGCCACTGCCTCTGGTCAGGCTGCACCATCCGGCAGCCGAGGTCCCCTGGCCCAGAGCAAAAGCAATCTCAGAAAGCAATGTTTTCACCTAAAACCTGACTTCCAGTCTGGAAGACACTTGGGGGCAGAAGGGTAAAGGAAACGACACCATGGAATCCAGCGGGGCCTTGCTGTGTCGTCACCTTGGGCAGCAAGTATATTAAACTTTCTGGAACTCAGTTTCCACATCTTAAAAAGAAGTCAGTGAGACTAGGTGAATTTCCAAAGTATCTCTCAGCTCTACGGAACAGTGCTGCACTTCCTTTACAGAAAACTGAAGGCCATCAGCATTTGTCCTCAATAAAAGGAACAGTTAAAATGAGTTTTTGTTCAGTACTGAGGACACTCTAGAATATAATGCGGACAATATTTAAGTAATTTATGGCTTAAATAAATGCAGTACAATAATACTTAAAAGCTGTAACATTTCTTCAAAAGGAAATTCTTAATACAGCCAAATAATACAGCTATATTTCAAATGAAAGTAAACTCAGTTAGACATATTACTGTTCTTTCATAACATACCCTCCCAATTTTCCTATGATCTCGGTTTTTAGCTTCCTCTTGGAACTTCTCCCACTCTTTCAACATTTTAGGGTCTGGGAATGAAATGCCGTAAATTCTCTGGAGCGTCTCCATATCTGCTTTCCCCTCCCAGTAGGTGGAGGAATTCTGAAAACAAAGATCAACCATGAAACAATATTCAAATCCAGAAATGCCTCCCTTATTTTAAGGGTCAGATGCTATTTCTCATAGTCACCTTACAAGTCAAATCCATTTCTTGTCTTCATACAAGAAAATGGCACAAAAAGTCTCCAGGGGTAAACCCTCCCCGAGTTGCCATGGGGCGGAGCTAAACAGTCAGGTTTACCATGCAGCACAGAGTGGCTGCTGAGTCCCCTGGAAAAGCCCACCCTGCCTCATGCCCTTGGACCGCAACTCCATGAACATGGCTCATAGCAAAGGCATCCTCACAAAACGAGCAAGCCACGATGGAAAAGAAACCAACAAAACCACCTTGCAGAGACTCCATTATTCTTATGATTCAAAGTGCATTTTATTACTCACCCATAAAGAATTCATGAACTAGCATAAACTGGCAGGACCAGCTTGGCCAGCAAGAACAGCTGGGTAGTACTACCTCACACGCACGAGGGACAAAAGCACCCCCCCCCCCCCACAGTGAGTCTCAAAGCTTTTACAGCCACGAGGGCCCGTGACCGCGAGATTTTGGGCACCCCCCACACACACTGCCACCCTGACGTGCTCTGCTGCGGAATGGGCGGTCAGCCACTGCCTGGGAGAACTCCTGCTAAAAATGGCTAATGACACGTGGCGCCCACAGTCAGGAGACAGCGTGAGAAAACAATCCACCCAAAAGAAAACTGGTAGAAAGAGGAACCGATAAAAGTTTAAACGTATGCCTGTGCCACACAAACACATTATACGAACAGAGTCTTCAAAGTTACGTCGCTTACTTTGTGTATTTTCAAGGCCTTAATTTTGCCGGTGTGTCTGACGTGAGGACCCCGGCAGAGGTCTATCAGGGGGCCGCACCTAAGGACAAAATGAAAGACATCTAAATAAAGACTTGACATGGCGCAGACACCAATCGTCTCTAATGACACCTGACGTTCTCACCTGTAGACTGTGGTGGTTGGAGTGTTCACTTTTTCATTCAATATCCGGCATTTGAACTTGTTGTACTGAAAATAGGAAAAATTACTTTTTTAACACCCTCCTTTAATTTTTCCCTCTAAATACTACAGCTAAAATACAAGTCAAAGTACATCTTGTCAAAACAGTAGAGGATTATAAGTACGTCACTATTTCCTGTTTTGCACACAAACGTTATGCTTTCTGAAGAACAGGACTCAGCTCTGCACATGGAACCCCAGCGTGACGCCTGCATGTAACGTGAACAAGTGACACACGGAGGCCACGGGTCCCAGCTCGACTCACCTTAAACATTTCCAACAGAGTTTCCTTCTTAACTTCCAGTCTTTCAAATGCTTGCTTTTCTTTAATGATTTTCTTACATAAACTCTCTAAAGAGGAGAAATCATTACTGGACACACCCCTGAAAGAGAGCAAAGTATAAAGTTAATTTCTTTCCATCCCATTCTTCTCACACCACAGGTTGGAGGGACGTTTCTTTAGAACACTTCATAGGATTTTACATAAAAAATCAGACCCTTGCATCATGCACTGGAAGTGTAAACTAGATATTTTTTCACAAATTATTTTAATAATTTACAGTTTCAGTGGCTGCAGTCTTGGGCACCACGGACACTGTTCCCACTAGTGAATCCCCTCCCTCCAGCTCTGTCAGCAGACGTAAAGGGGAAGAGGACCGACTTCATTGCATTTCCCAGTGCACCTTAGGGCGCTGCCTCCATCGACCTAGAACAAAGCTCTGACAAGTCTCCATGCCTTTGAAAGCTACTACGCACTTCGAGTTTGAGCAGTGGGAATGCTTGGTGACTATGAAGCAACACGCACTGCTTCATGCTCCTTATTAAGAACTCTTTAAAAGCAGCATAGGGACCCACGGGAATTCAGATGCTAGTTTTTCTTTATCCAGTTACATGACTTACCCTTCTCCAAGGTACATGTCGTAATAGAACCCACTTTCTATTGGTGGGCCGTAACATAAACACCCGCCATAGACTCTCTCCATGGCTTCACCCATTATGTGAGCGCTGGAGTGCCAATACACCTGAAAATGCAAAGGAAGATGAGAAGGTCTGAGGCTGGGCAAGTGTGCTCAAATGTGCTGAAAGAGACATATAGAACTTATTATAAATAAAGCCAAGACATAAAAATCTAAATTTACAAATCTACAGCTGCAGAGTGATTCTATACAGAAATGACACAACAAAGGATGCTAATTACTAAATACTAAATTGTATTTCTACCTTAGAAATGATCTAGTTTGTTTCAAACTTATTAAATGCAAATTAGCATCATTAATTAAACAGGATGGATGCTGTTCCTGAACACAATCGCCACTTGCAATGTGACTGTCCTCTTGCTGGCAATGAATGGCCCAGGGTCCTGTGAGCCGGTGCGCCCACCGCCCGCGGGCTGTGCTCTGCCTTCACGTGGCTGTGCTCTGCCTTCACGTGGCTGTGGGGCATCGCTCAGAATTCTACTCCTTTATTCCTATCAGCCCCCAGCAACTAAGGTGATATAACTTGACCCCATAACGCAACTAGAAAATACAAGGGCAAACATATGGACGCTAAAATCAAATGGCAGTACTTGTTTTTAAGGTGGTCATTCACATGAGTTGGAATATATCCAAAGCAAGGTTTTTAAGATTTAATAGTAGTAAGGTGCCCAAATGATTTTAAAAATTCTCTTTAAAAACGTAAGGAATCCAGTGCACATTTACTTATGTATGATTCACACACATAAGTAAACCACCATCAATGAAACAAAATAAAACAACATATTTGATTCCCCTCTGCATAGTAGGGAAGTCATGAAGAAATAAGGAGAAAACCTTGCCATCATGTGGAGGCTGGTTTTCACAGTGCTTTCAGCAGATCTGCACTTTAGGATGAGAAAAAAAATACGGAAGTCAACTTTCCAATATAGGAAGTACTTTAATTTTCAAATTTGTTAATATGTATATATGTCTTGCTTAAGTATTGACAGTGTAGAAAACAAGTTTTACTTGCTTAATCAATTTCTAATAAAATTTTAATAGAATTTCCGGATTTTCCAATTTTAGTATCTAGTAGTGAAAATAAATTTTTTCAACTTCACCTCTTGATTTTATCAGGCAAGCACTTTTATTATGTTCCCTGAATGGAAGAAAAATGAAGATTTCAAATATGACAATGAGACATCAATAAACTCTGCTCACTTACTGGCAGAGGTAACGAGCTGTGGAAAGAGTGCAAATGAGAATCATCACCCTGACATTCAATAAACACTGAACAAAAACCTACTGCCTGGGCTTCTTCGTCCTCAAACTTGAGAAGCTCCAAAGTACAGTCTTCCTCCAGAGGACGGTCGAGGTCCCAGACAGCCTTGTTCACTTTAGCAATAACGGTGTTGTCGGCCAGGCCTTGACTTACAAACAACAGGAAAATAAACACTGTATGTTACACATTGACACTGTATGTATTATAGATATAAATAATGTCTTTCTGAAATAAAATGGAAAAGGCAACAAACCCCCAAAATGTACTAATGTACCCAAGAATGTAACTAAAAGATCCTGAAAATTCACAACACTATGACATTTATACTTATTGAAAGATACGACAACTCCGATAAACAAGCAATAACAATTTTCAGTGGCCTGATTTAATTTTTATTTTCTCCAAATAGCTCCTCCACAGAGCCAAGCTACTTCGACTCCAATGGAAAAAGGTGGACTGGGGACACTAAATAACTTCTCTGCTCTACCTCCTATTTGAAATATGTAACAGAGTTTTTTTTTGAAAGGCAATGCTAACATTGGAATAGATTCTACCAATGCCTAAGATGCTTTTTTTTTAAATAACAAATATATAGGTAAAATAAAGGATTGTTCAATAAAAATTTTTAACAGTGCGGACAAAAATGTCATCTGAACAGCCTACAGTACACCACACAAACTGTCATCATGGGGTGAGAGGTCAGCCACACCCAGTGGGGGGCAAAGCCACAGGAGTTCTGAGGAGGGGCTGCGGCAGAGGTCAGAGTGGTCCGGACAGGCTTTGGGATCAAGTGCTGAGCTGAGGGGTCCAAAGGTCTGGCCAGGAGGAGGAGGAGATGAGAGGGTGCTCCAGAAGAGGGGGTGGGCACAAATGCAAGCAGGGACGCAAGCTAAGAGAGGGTCAGGGAGCTTTGTGCCTAAAGCAGAACTGAGTAAGATTAGTCAGACTGCAGATCTGCACGTGCTGCTAGAGAAATGGCAGCCTACAATAGTCCCGACAACCCAACAAGAGCAGGTAACACCACCCCACGAAGGAAAAGTGTACAGCCTTCACGCTGTCAGCCTTTAGATATACCACCAGAAGGTTTACGCTGGCTGCGGGTGCTGTGCTGGGTGGTTCTCTCCCTGCTCTGCTTAAGTTTATACAACCTCTCCTCTTAAGGACTAAGGATGGAACAACATACAGAAAGTACACAGTAACTGCTCACCCCCTTTTCCACGTTCCCATGACATTTCCCTTAGACTACAGCCAATGTTTCCTGTTCTCCTGAGGTCAAAGGGAGCCAACGTAATATAAACACATCTCACAAAATACACAATGGATTTGGCAGACAGAAATGTTTTAATTTGTTATACAACAGTTTTCAGAAGACTAGAGAAATGATCAAAAGTCAACTACTATACTTACTCTACAGTCTTCAGGAACAAAATGATTTGTTTTAGGGTCCAAAATGGTGCCATGAGACGCCAGCAATGGAGTTACTTTGAAAATGAAGCTTACCCACGGGCCCTACTGGATCACTTCCACTGTCCAAAGAAGGGGTAAAATAACCCACACTTTAAGACTTAGAACAAAACCAAAACTCCAAAGAAAAACCTTCTGAAGCAAATGGGACCTGCCTTCTTTTTTCTTCCAGTTCATAGTCATTACTAATCATCTGAACCTTTAAACAGCCTGTTACTCATGCTGCAATTTTTCACAGAACAAGCTATTCTGGACTTTTGTAAAAATGTCTTAAGTACCCTCACTCGCAGATCAGTGACTTAACTCCAGCTCTAAAGCTCATCAGTGTCTTTTGTAATTCACTCAAAAAATTATTTCAATTGGCTACTTGACAAAGTACAATGTAATCTGAAGGACAGTATTATAGAACGTAGAGAAAAAGTTCCTGGACTAATGGGAACCTGAATTTTAATACCGACACAGCTACAGTATCAGTGTGCAACCACGAAGGAATCTCTTCATCAAATGACCTTCAAAATCACCTCTAAATGACAGATTGAACTGATATTTAAACATCTATCCAGTTACTTATGATCTCATACGGAGATCTGCTTGATATCACAACTTGCTTATTTCCTTTGGAATAAAATAGACGTACTTTAGTTAGAAGCGGTGGTCAAATTAACTAAAACACTCCATTGTCTTTGTAAGACGTACTAACCAACGTTCACGGCACACGGAAGATTCATGGTCCACAGGCCTAACTGCCTCCTCTGCCCCCAGCTGCACGGCAGGCTTGCCAATGATCAGCTGGGCTGGTTGCCAAACCTGTTTACTTGTTATTTTTTGTCTTACATTCAACAACATAAAATTGATGATAATCAACCATTTTTGACAATCATATGATTTCATGTGGTTCAACTCAACAAATAATGTAAATAAATAAAAAGATCAATAAATTAAAAAAGAAATGAAAATAAATAACAATACAAGGGAATTATGGTTTCTATGAAAACCAAGTTGAATCTTTGGAAGAGCTTGATAAAGTCAGATCATTAAAAACATATTGTCAAGTTAGGTGTGGATGAAGTAGCTGTGTAAAAATCTGGAGGGATTCTGTACTCAAACTGCTTCCCACGTGTGTTAACATAACGTAAAACTCTGACTGGCACTGTACTCCAAAAAGCCTTGGAGATAAGTGTCCGTGTCTGTACCTATAGTTATTGAATAATGTAAGGGTGGGCAAAGGTAGGCTTATAGTTGTAATACAAATAAATAACACATTAATAAATAACACAAGAGTAAACTCTGTGTTTTGCATACGCACAACTATAAACCTACTCTGCCCACCCCATATATCTACAGGTTGACAAACTTTTTCTGTAAAAGGCTACACACATATTTTATTTCATTATTGTTATCTTTATAGCTATACTTTAGACTATGCACCACACATGATCTCTGTTGCATATTCTTAGCCTCTGGGCTGGAAAAAACAAGCTCTGACACAGTTCCCATCACCTCGCAGAAGACATGCGCCTCAATTTGTGCTTTCCCAACTTTATCATTTTCTGATAAACTGACCCAACTACTGACCCCAAGATCCTATTAAAATTAAGAACACATTTACTCCAGTACAGAGAATGCATCTCATTCGCACTTACTTCCTCCCAACCCAATAAAAGTGTGAAGTTTAAGACTGGATATGGCCCTCTTTTGGATTTATAAAACTAACATTTTTTTCATGTGTTGTATATTAGTTTCTTAATGTTGTCCTGTGAGATGATCAACCTTCACTTAACTTCAAAACTGAGACATTTAAGTCAAAATAGGTGAGACACTATTTACTTCATTTTTGTGACATTATGATCAAGGCAGAAGAACTGATAATATAAAACCCTTCATAAGACGAAACCAAAATGCAGTCTCTAAGAAATTAACTTTGAATCTTGACTATAAAGCTTCACATCATTTTGATTTTGAAAAATCCCAATAATGTAAATTAAATATTAAAACCATTGAACAGTAACATAAAAATGTTTTGAAGATAAAACTTGGCAAGATAATTTTTTAAAGCTTTAGTTACAAACAACAGAAGATCAAGACAGGTGCAGCTTATACCTAATCCCACAAGCAATTTGATACGGCGTCGTCTTCCAGGATTCCGCCGAGACCTGTTTGCCGTCGGGCAGAGTGACTGTAATTGGCTTGCTGTCTTTCTCTGCTTTTTCCGCCAGAATGGCATCGTGCTCTGCTTTCAGTTTATTATACATCTCAAGACGCGTGTTAATATATTCAGGCCAAGGATTCAACTGCAAGACAACAAATGAAGAAATAAATAATCAGTAAATAGCTTGCTTTCCTTTTCAGGAAAGGGAAATAATAAAAATAGACAATACAACAAAACATGATTAGTAATTCAACGCAGTAAATGGATTGCCAAAATCAACAAGTATTACCTTAATGTTGTCCTAGTAAAGGTAAAAAAAGAAATTAAATGTTCTTATTATTTTAAGATTTTTTTAAAGTAGAAGAGTATAAATAACAATAAATACCCAGCTGCCAGCATTCTAAATGAATAAGTATTGATACTACTGATTTGCTATTTTTTGCATAATGTAATTTTTTTCATTAAAGACACTTTCTTAAGGACTTTTCTAATTAAGCACTCTTACAGATACAACTATAGACAATCCTGGAAATACAAACTGGCTCGCTTTTCCCTTTTGTTTCAATTTTATTCAGGGGATGATCTATGAAGTTGGCCAGAGTATAAGTCCACTCATAATTTTTAACTAAACAACTGTAAATTTATTTGACTTAAGGGATCCCATTCAGGGGAAATATTTACTAAGTTCAAAGAAGCCATGATCTTTGAGTATTTCTTTCTTGGGAGTATTTAAATAGCAAATATAAGAAAACAGCATAATACTACTGTCTCTAATACATTAAATTAACCAAAATGTTTTCTATAAAACACCCACTTAGGTTCCTAAAAGTTTGACAAAAAAAGAGACAATCATCACAGATTTGACTTCCTCTACTGATAGAGACTCGGTCTTTAAAACATTTCAAAAAGCAGGTGGTGAATCTATGGTCACAAAATAGTCAAACACTAACATCTACGTAATTTACGCTCTTCAAATGAAAATACCGTGGATATTAACAGCTATGGACAAAAGCAAAGAGGAGATGGCTTAATTTTACCATGAGTTTCCATCTTTACATAGATTTAAATCAATCAGCTATAATAGTTTACTCAAATACATGCTTAAAAACTTACTCAGTTTAAATGCTGCCCAAATCCCTTGAATAACACACATCGACCTAACACACTTCATCTGAAAGGAGTACAAGCTAGCACCTAGTCCTTGGTGGACAGTTACCCCGTGTCAATCTCAGACGTTAATATTTCCCTAAATATCATAGTAATAAAGAAAAACATAGCCAGCCATATCATTAAAAATATATTTTCACACTGTTTGAACAGAACTTATTAGAACGGTAAGTTTCTCATGTGAAGTAGCACATTTTTTCCTTATACAATATTCCCTTCTCATTCCAATTATAATTTTTGTCGGCCTTACCTTTTGAAATGGAAGCACCCTCATCTCTTCACAGTTCCCCCCAAGCTGTCCTTTTCTTTCTCCACTCACATAGGCGCTCTTCACGAGTACTTCGTTAATTTGCGAAGTGCAGAACCCGTGACGGTGAAGCCCCAGAGAATTAACCAAAAGCTCACAGCCTGTCGCTCTACACCCATGCACCCCGAACCCCACAGGCTGAATGAGCCCCGTTACCTGGCCCTACCTGCTTGGAGGCATCAGTACAGTCCTACCACCCACAGCACCCTCCGCATCTTACTGCGGTTTATCCCCATGTGCACCTGGCACTTCCTAGTCAGAAGTATTTAGTGTCAAACATAATGTACTCAACATTCATGGAGCAGATTCTGTCTGCGACAGGTCCTGGAAATGCAGAGAAGATTGAGACCCGCGCATTGCCCTTCTGAGGGTAACGCACATAAACGATGGAGCGTGGAGGAAGAGGAGGAAGAAAGGCCTTGGACATCTCACTGCACACTTTTCCCAGACAGATCATTTCAAACATCTGTAATCACGTCGCACTTAACATTTTTTCAGAAAAGTCCTCTAATTACACCCTTTGTTTCCTATTTCCAGGCTAATTCTCAAGCTGCGACAGAAGAGCATGTACTATTGTACTGAAAGTATAAAAAAGAAATCAGGGAACATAGGCATTTTTTCTATTGACTGGCAAATTTTAAAGTTCACAATAATTTCTCCCACAATTACAGAGGGATGTTACGGACAAAAACATAAGAGAAAAGGTTAGGCAGGCAGGGCTCTAAGCAACACTTAGTGATTCTTGATCACCTTTGAACGTACCCTTAGGTAAATGAAAGCACATTGATTTAGCAACACAGCATTTATGAAAATGGCTCTTTAAAGCCAGTTTATTGGGCCACAGCATACTTCTTAAAAGCCTATTCCTTTGTTCCTTTGCATTCTGGTAGTTTTTTTCTAAAGAGTCTCTAATAAAATGGTTGCTATGACTAAGGCAACAGCAAAGCACAGCTCACGGTAGTTCAACTTCAGAAATAAAGTGGGGAGACAAGCCTAACCGCCTCCTCAAGCAGAACACCCAGGACCCAGCCTGGTTCTGGGCTGACTTCTAAAAGCTATTCCTTTCGGTCTGAGCACGGGGACACGGAAAGCATTTTCTCTACACTAGAGAGGCCTCAAGGCGCTCTGTCCTGGTTTCAGACCAAACTCTAGGAGCAGGTCCAGGCGGAAACAGTGCGAATGGGGTCCAGAAGTGGGCGTTCTTGGTTTCCATTGTATTCAGCATAAGGTCAAACAGCAAGTGTCTGCCCTTTAACAGCTCACTGAATGGAATGATGAGACAGCTGGCATCCAATCAGGCCACTGAGTCATTACAGATTCCTGTCTAACTTCTATTATTTTCTTATCTGATCCCAGATTATCTCACAATTACATCTCAGCTGTTTTCCTTTTCAATAACAAATAACCACGAGTCTTTCTTCTCCTCCCAGGCTCTCCTAATGCTTCTCCCAGATTTTTCCATGGAGGCCGTCCTACAATTCCCTATAAACCAGGAGGATCTTACACAGGACAAGTCTGAGACAGCGCTCTGCCACCTGTCAAATTCGGTAACAGCCCTGAAACATCTACCTCTGCTCGACCGCCATCTCCAGACCCGTCCTTGCTCTTCTTCTTGCCTTCTTCCTTCCGCTTCTCCTCCCCGGCACCTACCTAGGTAAGCAAAAACAAAGGTTTTATAGTTTGATCTAATGTGACACCCCTTCATGCTGCCCCCAGAGAAGTTGAGATGCTATTTTAGCATCTATTTTTTGAAAAGTGAAGTCTGGTTTTGAAAGACTAGAAAACGTGGACACTGTCAAAGACAAGTTAACAACTTACAATGAAAACAAGTCCTAACAAAGTAGAGGAGCTACTCGATAATGTTCAAGTCCTCACATTTCATTTATTTTCCCTGTTGCCATGACCCTTGCTTCAGATTTACACGGGCATACACAAACATGTAGCCACAAACAAGGATGTGATACATTCACTAAAAGTATTTTCAGGAAATAAAACCAGTGCAATATATGTCCATTCATTCCACAAGTACTACTAAGAGCCTCTGTGTTCATGTTCTTTGGTTAATTCCTGTGGAAGAAGCCAACACAAGGCCCACTCTCCGTCGTGTGCAAATGTAACCTCTCTGAGGAAACCGCTGTGTAGTGTGTGAAAACCTCCAGAAGGGGGAAGAACCCACTGCAGCATTACGATTCCATGTCAGGTAAGCGAGGACAACAGTCGGTTAGTTAGGGCTTTCGAGATTTCAACAGGCCGGATTTCGAGAATGGCGGGCCTGTCTTCTAGGTATGCATATAAACTCATTGTTGGAAACGGTTACAAAAAGACAGACAGTGACAGAGTAAGAGAACGAAAGGGACACACAGACCAAACAAGGCTGACCAAAGCAGGATTGTTTTAGGAAGTAATAAAAGTTAAGGCGAACTAGGGCTCAGACAGAAGCAAGCATGAGAAGTTACGCTAAGGAACGTGGACTTCAATTAGAAGCACGTGGACTCGCAGACAGTTTCAAAGGAGGGTGTCCTGAGCCGGAAGGTGACCGCAGCGCAGGAGGTCTCTGCCAGTGGTTCCGGGCCAGAAGCTACGCCTCCCTCCCTGCTTCACCTGTCAGTGGGTATTTGGCAACGTCTGGAGACATTTTTGGTTGTCACAATGGGGGGGTGCCATTGCCATCTGGTGAGTAGAGGCCAGGGGTGCTGCTAAGAACAGCCCCCCCAACAAACCATTCTCCAGTCCACACAAGGTCAACAGCGCTGAGGCTGAGAAACCCTGCGCTACATTTCAGGATGCTGTGAAGAGGATTTTCTCAGAAACGCAGTCTGCACAGGGACTGCTCAGACAGAAACATTCTAAACAGACTGCACCGCACAAAGTTTCACAATTTACAAAGTTCTTCTACAATCACATCTGATTTCCACAGTGACCCTGCGCAGTGGCCATTATTATTACTATTATTGTTATTTCTGTTTTACAGATAAGATTGACTTGGAAAAAGTCAGATGACTTTTCTAGGCTCTCACAACCTGTAAGTGGCAGGTCAGCATCTGCACCTGCCCAGGTGCTGACAGTGGCCAACTCTACAGAACTGTGCTCATCAGAAGTTGTTCTGAGGGTGGAACTAGGGATATGAAGAGACTTCCTTATGGCTTTGTATGTTTTTGTTTTGGAGGTAAGTTTTTCTAAGATATTTTCCTATACAATTCACCAACATAAAGTACACAATCCAATGGTTTCTAGTGCGCATGCAGTAGTGCATCTATCACCACAATCGATTGAGAACATTCTCATCGCCCCGGAAGAAAACCCTGTACCCATCAGCAGTCACCCCCGTTGCTCCTGCACCCTCTCCCCAGCACCTGGTGACTACTATCTGCTTCGTCTCTACAGATTTCCACATGCTAAACACTGAAAAATATGTGGTCTCTGGTGACTGGCCTGTCTCACTTAGCATAATTTCAAGAGCATCCATGTCACCTGTTTCAGTATTTCTTTCTTTGTTATTGGCAAACAATATTTATTCCATTGTTTATTTATCCATTTAACAGTTGGACATTTTGGTTGCTTTTTCGAATCATATGAAACATATTACTTGTATAATTTAAAAAATAAATGATTCTTCAGGCTGAGCTAAAACTTCCCCTACTCTGGGATTCTGCGCTTAACAAACTTTTAAGGTTCATTTGCAGTCAACAGATGAATAATGAACATAATTTAAGTCCATTCTAATCAAGGACTAACCTAGAGGGTGACAAGATTCCCTGCATGCCTTTGCTACACTAAAGAAATGATGTAACTAGTCAAGTGAATTGGATAAGAGAAGGGGAAAACATTAACTGAACATCTGTCTGTGCAGGTCTAAAATGGGAAAAGAATCAATTCTCTTTTTCTGATAAAATGCCTTTGATTTTGGTCAGAGAGATATCTGTCAAATGAGTAAGCGTAGTAGCAAAGAGGGAGAGGATGAATGGTTTTCTGTGTTCTAAGTATCTCTCCATTTTACAAACGAGAGTCCTGGCTCGAAGAGGGCAATTCACCCCTTAGTCCACAGGTGCTAAGAAGTAGAGCAGGGACATTAAAACAGGTCTCTCGGGACCCTGGGGCCCATTCTGTCTCCACCACAATGGGGAAGACAGAAGGCAACTGTCCTCAATTTCCCACGAAAACAGAACAAAAACATGTGAGTTTATGTATTACACCTTTATGTAAAAACAATCTAAAATGTCAACCCAGGAGCTGGGACACAGAACTGAATTGCAAAGGGAAGCTACAGAATTACCTTCCGCAGGGATATCTAGGACTTGGAAGAAAGCACCTCAGGGTGCACTTTAAGTAAATCCACACCCAGGGACTGACCGCTGGGATAGGCATTTCCTGGGAATCCCATGACTGCATGGAGTGTCTGTCCTTGACTTGTTTCCCGGCAGATGACAGGAGGCCAGGCAGCACTGGGGTTGTGAGTATTGGCCACAGAATACTGGGTCTGAGCAAGTTACCTGCTGCTGCTATGCCTGTTTCCTCATCTGTATAATGGGGATAATAACAAAACCCGGCACACAGGTATTCTGAAGACTGAATGAGGTAATACATGTAATATAGTACAAGACCCCATAGTTAGCACTCGATAAATATTAGGTATTGTGCAATTATTATTACAGAAGAGAGAAATAGCATATTTAATAGTTATACATCACTCCAATTAAGAATGCCATAGCAGAATATTTATGCACATGGAAAGTTGACCGTATTAAGCAAAAAAAAAAAAAAAGTAAACAAGTTACAAAACAGTAAAGATACTATTTTTAAGTGAAAATATGAATGGAAAAATGTCTACGAAAAGGCACCATTTGTGACTTTACATTTAATTTAGTTTAGAACTTACATTTAATATAGTTTAGAAAGTGGGCATATGCATTTTCCCCATTCAGTTCCTGGGTGGGAGGATGTACTAACCCAGGGACTGAAAATTCATGAGAAAATTGTGGCTTTTAAGTGATCTGTCCTATCAGAGAGCTGGGCTGAGTCTCCTTCAACTGACTCTCTCACTTGGACTATTACAGGAGCCTCCTGCTTGTGGCTTCACCTTTTCCCAATGCACCTTCCACCCCAATTCCGGAGTGATCTCTAAAACTATAATTCATATCTATCACTTTTTTGCTTAAAAACTTTCATTTGCAGAAAACAATCCCAACTATTCTTGGTTGCCTGAGATCCTTCTGATCCCTACGGCTCCCCCCTTCACGGTATCTCTTGCAAGCCACCCCACCAGCAATTCATTCACTCCGTTCCCTTTTCACTGCCTTCCCTGCCTTCGCCTGGAAAGCCCTGCCCTGCCAGGTTTACTGCGGGAACCCACACTCACTCTCCCAACTCCATTCAACACAGCCCTCCCAAGCAGAACTGGGCACTCCCGCTTCTGTAAACCCTACAGCATAATGACTGTTTGGCGGTCTTTCACGCACCAGGTTGTGAAGGGCCAGGCTGGGTCCTAGTCACCTTCCTAGGTGCTTGGCCCAGCACGCTGAATGAACACTTGACATTTATCATTAAAATTAAAACAAAAAACAAAAAACAAAAAAAACTCGCTTGGTGGCATGAAAGTGACTTGGAGACGTTCCTAAGCAACGGAAGACACAAAGGGAAAGTTCAAAGGTGAAATGGTGAAATGATTAGCGTTTGTGAAATAAAATGATGCCTGCCTCTAGCACTAGGCAGGGAAGTAACTGGTCTAGAGTTTGTCAGGTCGTCTGGCCTCCACCCTTTATTATAAACCACCCAAACTCGGGCAAGTTGCGTCAGATCTCGGGAGCTCGGTTTTCTCTTCTTTAAATTAGAGCTTTTATCCTTAACAGGGTTTTAGGATTAAGTAAGGCTCTGCAACGCTCTCGCCTAAGGTGAGGTAAAACATTAGTCTGGGACTCCCGTAATTCTCTCCCTGTTTCGAACTAGATACGTCGTTCTGAGCAACTCATTCAAAGTCTCAGTTTCCTCATCCGCAAGAACAGGACAGACCCGGAGCTAACCTGCAAGGCCTCGCTTGTTTTATGAATGGACAGAGGAAGGGGTCCCCGAATCCAGTAGGAGCTCTCTCGTACCCGCCACGAGTTCCTCCGCCCCTCAGGACCCTCGCCGCTTCCTCCTTTCCGCCCCCGCCCGGTAGGGCCGCTGGGCACCAAGAGAGCCCCAGCCCGGCCTCCCGGCCCCGCTCACCGGCTTCTCCTTGCCTCCCATCTTCCCTGAAGGACTGCTGGCCTTCTCGGACATCGGAGAACCACGAAGAGAAGACAGAACTCAAAAGCGATGGTTTGGAGGAGAGGAAAGCCCAGGCGGGTCAGAGGTGGACCGGAAACACTGCGCATGAGCCACCTGGCTCGGAAGGCACCAGCTGATGCAATAGGAAAGCGCCCAAACTCAGCCTCCTAACCAGCGGGGACGGACAGCCAATCGACGTCGGGGAAAGGCGGGCTCTCCCTTCTCTAAGCCAATGGAAAATCTTGTTGGGTGACAGCCGTTCTAGGAAATCGGGGAGCGGCGGGTGAGGAGAAGGCGTGGCCGACGCTAAATCGCTTTTCCCTGACAGCCCCGGACCGGACCCTTTCCTGACGCGAGAAGCCGGTAACGCGCTTGCGCCTTCTTCCGGTTGAGGCGACCTATTAGTCCAACGTCTTCCCGGCCACCGTAGCTAAAGACAGGGTGTTTGAGCTTCTCGAAGTCTCCAGAGTCCTGAATCCCATGGCTGGACTGGGATGCTACTGGAACTGAGGCCAGAGTGTCTTGCGGCTTCGTGCCCCCGGACCTGGTGTGACTACCGAGTTCTGCGGACTTCCCGGGGTCCCTGGACTGTAGCGGTGAATCCAGCCCTCCTCTTGGCAATGCAGGCTGCCCAAGACCGCAGGGAAGGGCGCCTGTCCGGACATCTGCAGTGCATCGGGGAGCATTTCCACTGGGCCCATGAAAACGCAACGAAACGTTTACTTACGGAAATAACTGCGGGGACCCCACGGATTCTCCCGCAGACATCTCCCTTTTAAAACAGTTGCTAATTCGAAATCAAGCTCAATGAGCTCGTTTACAGTTTGTGTACTCTATCACCAAGCCTTATGCACATTACTTTCTAACCATTCAGTCCCAGCAACAACTCAACACCTTCAGGGTCATCCTTCCACGAAGAACAGTAGCCTCTTCCCCGGCTTTATGCATTCATTTTTCACTCGGCGCTTAGGATAGTCTTGTCAATACAAATATAATCACGGAACCTCCTGCTTCAAACTCTTCAGTGACTTTCAGTTGTCTTAGAATAAAATAGTCATGGTTTTGAATAGTCAACTTTCACGCCCCCCCTCCCCCGACCTCTAACCAGCTCTTCCCCCGTGAAGTTTTGGGTACGTATTGAGCTTGTCCTCCCCGTCCTCATCTCTACCTGCTCCACCCTCTCCCACTTTTTGCCTGTCTGGCACCATTTATTTGTCAGGTCTCGAATAGTTTTCTTTGGAGAGCCACTTCCTGACCAATGTGATGTATCTGCTGGAAGCGTCATGTAACTCTCTTAGTAGCACCTGTCAGTTCAATTTTACCATTAAAAAAATTATATTATTGTCTCTTGGACTGAAAACTTCACGAAAGTGCAATTCGTGTATTTTTGCCAGCATCTAGCAAATGTGAGCCTGGCACATAATTGCTGGGCAATAAATGTTAAGGGAATTAATGTGTGGAGACACACATTGCTTGAAAAATTACCCCTTAATGTAATACTTCTTGGCCATAAAAAGAAGGAAATCTTACCTTTTTCTACAGGATGGATGGACCTGGAGAGCATTATACTAAATGAAATCAGCCAGTCAGAGAAAGACAACTACTACATGATTTCACTCACCTACATCAAATGGACAAAATAAACTAACAAGACAGAAACAGACTCATAGATACAGAGAACAGACTGACAGCTGTCAGAGAGGAGAAGGTTGTTGGGGGCTGAGTGAAAAGGTAGAAGGATTAAGAAAAAAAAAAAAACCAAACCAGCCCTCAAAGATACACAGAGTGATTACGGGGGGGGGGGGTAGAAGGGTAAATGGGGGATAAATGGAGACGGAAGGAGACTTGATGTGGGGTGGTGAACACACAATACAATATGCAGATGACAGAATTGCACATGGAAACCTATATAATTTCATTAACCGATGTCAGTTCCATAAATTCAATTTGAAAAAAATTTTTTAAAAGAAAAATTACCTCAATTTGTATTGTGAAAAAAAGCCCAAAACCCCTATACTAATTAGATATAGAAGAAGGTTTATAGTAAGACTAGGTTATTGGGAATACTTCGTGGGTGTTCTCCTTAAAAGGTTCTAGAAATTATATACAATTTTAGTAGACTTAAGTTGGCGATTCTGACTACCCCTATTTAATTAGGATGATAATCAACAGGATCTAATCTTACTTTCTAGTAGAAGGTAATTGTGCTCTTTAGACAGATTTGCCTGATTTATATCTTAATTTTAAGTGAGAACAATGAAGAGCAGAAAGATTAAGATTACTGAATTTCCTAGAGGCCCAACAGTACAGGGTAGCAATTACAGATTGTTCTCACTGCTATGCAACTTGGCCTCTAGTAGCTTCTCTTAACCTCTTGTTCTCATCCAACCTAGGAACTTGTCCTGGCCTATGAATGTCAAAAATAAAAAGCAGAGGCTTTCCTGTAAGGTTAAATTTGATGCGAAAATGGGGAAGCTGTCAAAAAATCAGTTGCTGGCGTGGGAAACTCTCAGGCAGGCAACCCGATGGCACAGTGCCCTCTGGTGTTAGGAAGCGGTTCTTTCACCGAATGCACAAGGAGACCTAAGAAGATAATGGGAGCTTCCAGCAGAGCTCTCAGATCCAAAACACAACGCTATTAAGCAACTGTGGTGTATTTACCACCACCAACCACAAAGCCGTTGACTGATATCCAGTGTTATAACTTATACTCAATACTCTACATACTTGTTAGGACAGTGACTTTCCAAAGCTCTTCCATCACAGGTGGATCAAACTTATTTGTGAACTATGCTACAAATAATGCTACAAATAATAGAAGATTGCACACAATCGACTTTTTAAAAGTATTGATTAGAGAAGATTCAAGATTATCTATAATAATCTTTTATTCACTCATGTAAGAACATTAGAAAAAAAGGAAGCAGAAAGGGTATGGAACAATGGCAGATATGCCTGCAAAGTTCTACTTTGGTGTTAGTACATCTTTTAGAGAAACACTCAGCTGGAATGTAGCCAGGTAAGTATGAATCTGATTCCTGGAAAAATGGAGAGGGGTGCATTTTGGTTGCAAGGAAGAAAGTCATTTGGTGATTTTGACAAGTAGGAAATTTATTTTAAAGCTACATGCAGTAGGAAGGGAAAAGGAATCTCATATGCATAGCCGCGCTACCTGGATTGCAGGAAAAACTAAATAGTTGGGCCTCCCGGGAGGTTTCAAAGTCTGCAGCCTGATGGTTGGTCAGAATCCAAGGTCCCCAGTAGTAACAGGAAGTTGTGACCTTGAACTCTGCTACCCCACTAGTAACACGATTCAGTTACTTTTGTCTCTTGCTTCCCCTCCTATTACCAGCTGGCCAGTTTACTCCACATGTCAGAGTGACTGTCTAATTACCAAGTTGCATCACCGTAAGTCACAGGCCAACTTATGGACTGATTAGCCCAGGTGTTCCCCTGGTTTAATGAGCCGTGGCTGAGGGGCTCATCATATGGTATAGCCATCATGGTGCAGGAATCAGCTGCTTTCCTGCTTATGGACCATGGGCACCTTTAGAAGGAGATGCTGAGCCCATAAGTGCTATTTCCAAGGCAAAAGGTGTTTGTGATTTATTCAGCAGTATTTTCCATTACTTACTATAAAGAAATTTGGGTGCTATTTCACTTTAAAAGGGTCTAAAGGGTTTTGTGGGAGTTTCTTTGGGAGGAGGGAAGGCAGGGGTGATTAACCTCTAACAATATCTAGCAGAACTATAGTTGTGTAAGGCACTTTGGAAAATGTGGCACTGAATTTGCAAGATGTTCATTGTTGTAACAGAATTACCCACCTAGCACATTTGGAGTGGCATAATACTTTCCACATAAATCTTGGTTTATATTTTAGTCTAAAATCCTCAGAGCTATAAGACATATGGTACTGACTGATGTGATTTTTTTCCTTCTGATTTCTTTGCAATTAATGCTGCCATTTGTTTTATATCTGACAAAGATGGTTAAAATGGTGAATTCAAGTGAAAATGATGCCAATCCTGATGCAGATGCATGCAATACAAAATACGTCTCCAAAGACAACAGCACAGAAGATAATGCTGATGCAAATTCAGAAGACGGTGTTTACTCAGGGTGCAGGCATAAAAACAGTGTCAACTTGACTCATCCAGTAATTCCTTGAGTATTTTATACCAATGTTTCTGGTTTCCCTTTCGTATCTGTCCAAAGTTCTACAGACACTTCGAATGACCGTGTCAACCTTTCGTAAGTAGAAAAGGGCACACTCCACAGTATTTGAATCCTGGCTCCTTATAAGTGAGTTATTCCAGTTCATTTAGAGATCTTGCTTCCCATCCTCGGTTAGATTTGATTTCAGTGGATCTTAGTTTTTTTAATTTATTTTTTCAGAGAGGGAAAGGGAGGGAAAGGGAGAGAAAGAGAGCGGGAGGGAAACATCGATCAGTTGCCTCATCAATGCACCCTGACCGCAGACCAAGCCCGGACCAAGAATGGAACCCGCCCCCTTTCACTTTGCAGGTTGCAACCAACTGAGCCACACCAGTCAGGGCGATTTTTAAATCTCCTTAATTCTCAAGAACCTGCTTAAGACCATGTGGCTGGTGAAACCTCTGGACAAACCACCAAGTCAAAAGGTTAGTCCCTCCAGGATTCCCCCTTTGTCCTTAAATACAGTTCAAAAGCCACACGAAAAGGCACAATTTGGGGGTAGCTGATCTAGCTCTGGATACCTAAGCTGAGTACAAGAACTAGCCCTAGCACTGGTGTTTCTCTCCAGCAGTACTCCCCAGCCCATCTGCATCTCGGCTGCATTTGCACTTTAATGTCTTGCATGTTGGCTAAAAAATACTGTAAAAGAGCAACTATTGTTCCTTTTGACAATATTTGGTAGACTGTCTCATCAAGGAAAAGTTGGAATGGCCTGTCTCTGAGGCCCATGCAACCCGCTTACACAGACAGGTGGCTGGCCTGCTCCAGTTAAATGCCCACTGCAGCTCCTGCAACAATCGGCTCCTGGTCTCAGGCCACAGGTGCAGAACTGGGAACTGTGCAGGTCAGTTGTTAAACACATGCAGGATTGAAAATTAAATTATATTAAATGCAATATGGTATCCTTGATTGCATCTTAGAACAACAACAACAAAAAGGACACTAGTGAGAAAACTGATGAAATTCAAATGATGTCTGTAGTTCAGTTTGTAGTATTGCGCTAATGTTAATTTCTTAGCTTCCATGAATGTCTCGTGGCCATACAAGATGATAACATTAGAGAAGGTTGGGTGAAGGGAATTCTATACTATTTTTTCAATTTTTCTATAAATATATTCTAAAATAAAAACTATATAAATATTATTCTTAAATAATTTTATATTTGCTGCATGTATATAAATTACATAGAATTATATATATTTTATAAACTTGTAATTAAATACATTATATTTTAAAGGTAATAAATATTCAGAACTTATCAGTTCTTAATTACTCTACTGCATTTAACTATTATCTATGTCCTTGAGGCCATTGTATCTATTTTATCAGTGTAGTGAAATACTAGGTAACTACGTATCTCTTCCTAAACTCATGGTTCAGATGTTGACAGCTTGAAATTGGCTGTGGTGGGAGTATTTAAGCCTCAGAAACTGGCAAATCCTAAATAAATCAAGGATTTTTTTTTTTTTCCAGAGAGCATTTACCAGTACACCATGGGGTATATGCCATAAATCTGTGCCAAATATAGGGCTCTTACTTCTAGATCCAGAATTCACCAGTTCAGGGACAAAAGGAGAGGTCTTTTTAAATGTCATTAACCTTTAATAACTTATCAGAAGTGGTTTTGCTTCTGATTTATGCAACCTTGAGATGACTTTGAAGGTCCTAGTCCCTAAGGGAAGAAGGCTTCTCCAGGGCACCTGGTCATGGCCCTGTTTCAGCTGGACTGGTCTGGGACTGCCTCCCGGCCACGTGGCTTTACAGGTCCTGCTGTGGCTTCAGGCAGAACAAGGGGTTGCTTTTCTGGCCAGAATGATTGATCCTGATTACTAGGGGTAAGTGGGTTTCTGCTACAGGAATGAGAATTTTGTCAGGAACTTAAAGTTAAGTAAATTATCATTTTAAAAGAGAATACATACTCGAAACTTATCACTCCCTATTCATTTTACTATATTTAACTATTGTCTATGTTCTCAAGCCATTTTTAGTACTTCCTTGCACAATATTCTGCTTATTGGAAAACCGTGGCCACCGCATAAAGACAAGCAAGGAAGGTCAGGGTGATCCCTCCAAGTAAAGGGCCCTGTCCAACCAGGTCCCGACAAAGGCTGAGAGTCACTTGAATAGGTGCCAGAAGAAGAGAGATCCGCAGGATTGGCTCCCTGATTTGCAGAGCCCAGGACAAAGAAAACTGTGGGGCCCCTTGTTCAAATATTATCAAGAAGTTCGAGACAGCAACGGCAGAGCACTAACCAAGAGCAGGTCCCGTTCATGTGCAGGGGTCCGTGTGCCTGGCTTTACAGGTCGTGCACCCATGAAGCTGGACTTCGTGCTGTGATCACTAATTCAGCCCTGGTGACCAGAAAGAAGTGTGGACGGTAGCCATTGTTTCATCTCACTTCTTCATTTCTTTTCCCTTTACCCAATTTTTCCTCCTGTCATATACGACAGACACCAGGAGTAGCTAACAATTTAGGTTTCATGAGAGAATGTCGTTGAACCAACATCAACCCATGACGACACAATCTTAAGGGACTTCAGGTGTCCCTTGTGCTGGGAACATAAACTTTTCATGTGGATGGGAGACTAGAGAGGATGTTGAGAGGAAAAAGATACGGCTTGTATCAACAGACTCCTGTGCTACCGAGTCCCAGTTGCTTCCAGCCAACGGGACCATTAACGAGAGATGGGCGGGCGGAGAACAAATCAGGGTATTTGCTCCCTTGGCTCTTCCCTGGGAGGAGGATGCCTTGCAGTGTCGATGGTTTGCCTGCCAAGGCTACTGCTCATCTCACGACAATCCTCTCGACACAACTCGCTCCTTCTAGGAGAGCTGGGTGCACTAGGGCTCCTCACCCCTCCCGGCCTGGGCGTGGTTACAGGTTCCCGGTATTACTGACCTCAGGCTCCCAACTGTGTACACTTCCTCATCCTTTTGTAACCCCTTGTAATTAAACACTCTTTAAATTACTCTAACTTGAGTTTGCCATCTGTTTCCCTTTGGAACCCTGTGTGACACGTTCATGTTCCTCAGCTATAGAAGGGTGATAAGAATAACATGATTCCAGAACTTGGTGGGAGAATAAAATGAAAGTAGATGTACGAAAAGGACTTTGCAAAGGGCTATAAATGTTAATCATGCTTAGGGAAATGAATGTTCTGGCTGGTTATGCGTGCGCTCAGGTTCACCAGGAACTATCTTGAAAAGTTCCCCTGAATTAGTGTCACTTTTGTCATATCTCTTTTTTTTGCTGAAAACGTTACAGTGGTTTTTCATTGCCTAGAGCCGTGATTTTCAACTGGTGTGCCATGAGAATTTTTAAAACATGCAACACCTGATTATTTAATCAGAGGGGGCACTGACCTCTTCTCAAGGCTGTTCTCGTTTTTCTATTTGACAATCTAAGGGAAAGGAGGTCAGCACCCCTGACTAAACGGTCAGGTGTTGCATGTTTTAAATGTTCGTGCTGCACACCAGTGTGCTGCGGCCCTTTGGTTGAAAATCGCTGACCAAAGGTTGTCTTTATCCTGGCATTAAAGACCTTCATACTTAGACTCTAATCCTTCACTTCGAAGATCGTCTTTCCTGCCCTCATAAATTGCAACCAAACAATGTGTCCCAGGACAGCTGACACCATTTTCCCGTGTCTGGCCTTCGCTCCTTGGTCATGCACTTACCCCTCAGATCCACCTAAATCTTGCCATCCCTCAATGCCCAGGAGGAAACCTCAGCAAATTCACAGTTACTACTTGTATCTAGAGCACATATTGGGTACACAGTTCTCTTGGAAATTAATGAAACATTGGAGACATTAATGTGCCTCCCAGCAGGGATGAGCCACATTTTCCGAGCTTCTCACCTCACCCTTTTTCTGTGCAGGCTCACAGGACCCACCTACTTCCCTCTCCTCTTAAGATGCCAGGAGCCACGTTCTTTCCGGAGATTTTTCTCCCTCCAAGACGGATTGTGAGATAGCACTCTTTCTCCCTACCCTCCTCTAGCCTGTCCCTGTAGGTTATAGCGGTTCTTACTGTAAGCATTTGCATTTGCCTTTGTAGAGAGTAGCAAATAAGGGGAGTAACAGAGCTAGTGCAGAAGGGGAGGCTTGGTGAATGTCACTACATTCTAAATACTCTCCGTCCTTTGCCTGTGTTTCCCAGATCCTTGCCTGCTCCAAGGTTTGCTTCTTTTGTCTCAGCATGGAGCTCAAGGAGCACCACTTCTTTGGTCTCTCACCAGTCGGGGGAGGGGGAACAGATTTAGTGTGGTTCAGTTAAATTTATACAGTTAATAAAAGCAGGCCTGTTTGTCTCCAAAGGTTGCACTGCTTCCACTCTTCCAAACGACATTAGCCGCACTCCGTTACTTCCTGCAATTGCTATCATAGGAAAACATACAAAGGCTCTCCTGTGGTTCTTTCGACCTTAAAGGCTGTACCTTTTATAAGTTTTAATTTTTATTTTAATATTTAAGGATATTGTCTCCATGTTATTTTTAAAGGTAACTAAAGACAGACACATTGCTTTTATGTCACTATATTAGCCATTGCACCTTTACCTAAGGTTTAATGAATACCATATGTTGGCACACGTGTATTGGCTAATTGTTCCAAAAAAGGCTTTCAAGTTAAATGGATTCTCTTACTTGCTTTCCTTTCTTTTGTATAACACATTTGGGACCACAGCTCTCATTCTTCTTTGCTGAATGACAGTCTTGCAAGTGTAGAGTAATCCTAGCACATCAAAAACAACAAAACAACCCCTGGCTGGTATATCTCAGTGGATTGAGTGCGGGCCTGTGAACCAAAGGGTCACTGGTTCAATTCCCAATCAGGGCACATGCCTGACTTGCAGGCCAGGTCCCCAGTAGGGGGCATGCAAGAGGCAACCACACATTGATGTTTCTCTTCCTTTCTCCTTCCCTTCTCTTCTCTAAAAATAAATACATAAAATCTTTTTTAAAAACCCTGAAAGATGTTTCAAACTGTGTGTCTGTAAGAGGCCACAAAGAAATGGGGTAGTGGTGAAAGAATGTGATAGTATTGGGAGGGGAGACCTTTGGGGGGTGATAGGGCTTGAGAGCAGAGGCCTTATGAACGGAGACCTGAGAGAGGTCCCCTTACCCCTTCTGCTATGTGAGGATGCAGCATAAAGAGCCATCTGTGAACCAGGAGGTGGGTTCTCACCAGCCATCGGATCTGCTGGGGCATTGATCACGGACTTCCCAGTGTTCAGAGCTGTGAGAAATAGATGTCTGCTGTTTATTAGCCATTCAGCCTGTGGTGTTCTGTTATAGCAGCCCAAATGGACTAAGACACTGACCTTTGTCAAATGATCCGCTTGCTATCTCACTGCCGGTGGGGTTCAGCCAATGAAAAGCACCAGTGGGGCATCAGGAGTGAGATGGTATATTTATCTGTTCACCCAGCTCTGTCCCTGGAGGGCCATCATGGCCGGGTTGTGTCCCTTAGGCAGATGTCACAGCCCTTGTCAGCTATCTCCCCTGCTCAGATTTGGTGGTTAGAGAAACGCTCTCACCTGCCCCTCTTACCCCTGCAGGAGTAAGGACGGTGTCATTACTGGTCTTAAGTAATGCCCTGTCTCCTCTCACTTCTCTGCATCGTGTTCATACCTTCGGGAATAGTCTTTTTATTAAAGTTTCCTCTAACTACCCAGTTTGTGGGTGCCAGCTATCCCCGCCAGGGCCCTGGCAGTCCATAAAGTTTGGTGCCAAGCTGACTGCCGAGTATTAAAACGTGGTTCCTGCAGTGCTCCGGTGTGTGGGCACCCAGGGCCTAGAGACACCGGTCTAGGGAAATAGCTTCGGCTTTGGTGCTCTGCTTCCTTCGACTCTTAGTTTTCTGCTTAATTTTGCCAGAGAACAATCAATGAATTCCTTTGGATATATGATCCCAAGCTTGACACACACAAGAAATCATATCCCTCTCGCCTACCAGAAATACACTTGAATTGCTTTTTGGAGTTTCCAAACCTCCTCTCCAAAGGACATGCTTCCCTCCAAAGTAAGTTGTGAATTTATAAAATTATGCATTTGTTTTTGGTATTCCTCCCTTCTGATTTCTTTACAGGATACCTCTGCCATTCCCTGAAGGTACTCAGGAACCCCTCACTTTGTTACACCTACCTCCCTCAATGAAAACTGGCTTCCAGGAAAAGTTCTGAATTCATTTTCACTAAATAAATGACTGCTTGCCTTTGATATGTTACCTCATTCAGATAGCAAAAGCTTTTGTCTAAAGCAAGGTTTCCCCAATGTCAACATTATGGACATTTTGTGCCAAATAAATCTTTGTTGTGGGGGCTACTCTGTGCATGGCAGGGTGCTTAGCTGAGTCTCTGGCCTCAGCTCACCAGCTGTGAAGAGCACCCTTCTTCCAGTGGCGACAACCAAAAATGTCTCCACAACTGCCCGGTGACCTGTGGGGGCAACATCACTCACACTTGAGAACACTGGTCTACAAGGGTGAAGCTCCATCCGTGCAATCTGTGGGCATCACCAAACTAACAGGAAAAGTGTGTATTACAGTAATGCCTGGGAAGTCCTCCTTAACACATGGACGTTGAGGGCATGTCGGTACAGGACCACCTGGTTTTCTAACTGAATCGTACGGTCAGGTTATTTGTGCTCCAGACTAATCTGGACATGTCAATATTGAGCCTGAATATTTCCTACCTAGTGATGCAATTACAGTGACTTGTGATTATGAATAAAAATATTTTCCGGTTCCTGTCTTACATAAGAATATATGGGTGATTTACAAATGCTTTTGAAATGTCCTCTGTATTAGGGTTCTCCAGAGAATAAGAGCCAATTATATACATACAGGATAGGGGAAAAGTAAGTTTACGGTTGTTCATATGGAAAATAATACAATAATTGATAAATAATAATACATGAATAAACTGTTTTGCTTACTCACAACTGCAAACCTACTTTTGCCCACCTATATGTATATAAATATATATATTATATATAACAGATGATAGGTTTGAGTATCAGTTATATATATTTAAGTATACATATAAAATAGCTATTAAGAAATATTTACTAAGTGCCTGTTCTGTGATTTGTGTCTTTAGGGAATTCACAGTATGCTTAAAGAAATAAAATATCTCAATATAACAATTAACAATAAATATTCAATTATTGAATCAGATTGTGCATTCTATAAGCATAGAGAAAGAGATACTTCATACTTCCTATCTAGGATACAGCTTTCTATTTCACACCGAGTTAAGATAGTTGCCTAGTTTTGCATAGAAACAGTTGGGAACTGAATTCGAAAGACTTGTCCTCAAAATCATCCTTTGAGTCCTCTCTTTTAGAATTATCTACAGCCGATTGCAGGACACAGGAGCCCACTCATGGTAGTTCAAGCAAAAAGAAAGTGGCATGGTTAGATCCGGTGTTTTTGGTGATGCCAGGCTGCTGTCTCTCTCTCTGCTTTATTTTTCAAAGAGCTTTTTCTGGGTGACAGGAAAAATGGCTACTGGCTACTCTGAATCTATTTCCTCTTTACATATTTATAGCTCAAGTTCCCAGAGGAAAAGGAGGCACCTTTCCCAGTGGCACTGTCAGAAATTGTCCTTGAGCAAGTAACCTTGGTCAAGGGGAAGACAAGCTGAGACTGGCCAAGCCTGAGTCATGGACTTCTGGGGCAGCAGGAGACTGGGCCAACCCCATCCAAGCGGTGGGAAATGGAGACAGGGGTTTCCAATGGAAAGGTAGGGAAAGAGCCGTTCAATCAATGAACTTGTCTTCTTTTTGGCCACACGAGACACACAATTACATCTAATTTTATAAAAGTTTATGCTCCTCACTACATTGTGAAGGGATATATTGACAATATGTTATCAATTCTTGGTTGATAGGTAGGTAAATTATAGAGAGAGGTGGGAGACAGAGAGATTTGGGCATCAGGGATAATGTCAGTATAATTCTTGGTGCTCAGTCCACGGAAATGAATGAGACCTGGGGTCCTAGCTGCATGAAACTTAGAGCCAATGGGGAGAGTTAAACAAGTAAATACACGTTATAAAGCTGATAGTAACAGGTATGAGGACAGATAATGGTCTTCCACAAAGGGATGAAATTATCCTTCATCTTTTATGGCACTATTTCTTGCCTGTGTGTGTGTGTGTGTGTGTGTGTGTGTGTGTATGTTGCTTTCATGGGGAACATAAAAGACAAACACACTGGCTTTGAAGCGAGTTGACTTTTAGTGACATCTAGCAGTGTGACCTTAAGCAAGGATGGGACCACTTTGGCTCTCAGTTGCTGTGAGTATAAAATAAGGAGGCTGAACTCGATGATTCTCTAGATCCCTCCATGTTTAAACATTCCAGGCACTTGCATGTATGAGACTGTAGCAACCAACAGTGACTTCACTGGCATTGTTGGTTAATTAGGATTTAGGATGTGTATAAACCGAGAAACCACTAGATGTCACCCACTTCACAGATTTTGCTTTCCAAACCACATTAGAAATGCCAGGATATCTGGGAGCTTAGTGGTTCCTTAAAACCTTATTGTTCAACTGTGTCAATTAATTCTTTAAAAAGTAGACCATTTGGACTAGAAAGATCAAATGACTTAGTTAAGTTCATGTGGCTAGTTAGCATTAACATCAAATATCTTGATCTCTATTGCAGTGGCGTTTCCTTTCTTTAAATAATGCTTAGAAATGATGGTTTTGCATCAGTTAGTTATCAACTTTGATATTACTTCTCTTTTTCTTCTTGAATTATTAGTCAAAATAACTTCAGGATCTGGAGTAAATTGTTCCCAGATTAAAAATAATACCAATAATACTGGACAAAAAAGTAATATTATTCATAGATCACTACTCTACCTGGAAACCTGTTTGCCGGTAATTCACAGGAGGATGTAAAAAAAGGGGGGCAGGCAGATGTGAATGTAAATGGAAATCAAAGTTCACAACACCTAGCTTGTCTAAAGTTTGGATTTCGGCAAACTCAGGTTTTCCTTTCTTACCATGGTTCTGGAAGGAAAGTGAACTGAAAAGGGATTTCTGTGAGGAGTGAAATCCCTTTTTTAAGGGCTGCACCCAACCTGTTCGCGTAAATTGCCGTGTCATCCCTGGAACCCCACCTAACGTGCAGCTCCTAGTAAACATGGTTATCCAGTTCCTGGTTCAGATGGCTCTGGGGACTGGAAATGGACATGGAACTGTAAGAGGCAGGCCTGCTAAAGCAATAAGCAGCAGCATAGATACCCTGATTAGAAGAAGGAGGAGGAGGAAAATGACTAGATTCAAAGAAACCAAACTATATTGTATCATTGTAAAATCACAGATGTTTATAATGACAACCTTGTGTCTTCAAGAAAAAGTTAAATTACATTGTCTATCCTTTATGACCTATAAGCTCTTTAAGATGGATTTCCTATAAAATGGTTTCCATGAAGCTTTGGTGTTTAAAAGGCATTAAGTTCTGCTTATATGAGAATGTTTTTATGTCATGCTTACAAATGTGAAGTTACAATAAGCCCCCTTTTCAGGATCGAGGTGGAATGGATCATGTACATAGTGAGTCTGTTAATACTGGCTTCATTTCCTGAGTAAACTGGGAATGGCACTACTCCTGCACAGGGATACTGTGGGATATTTGAAAGAGGGCAGAAAGTGGAAAAGGCCGTAAAATTGTAAGCGATCAAAATGAGGACAACAAAGAAAAGTGAATGCACACGTCCTCCCTAGAAAATCTCTAAGGAGATGAAGTGAGAAAACTGAAGAGCTCAGAATTTGGTAAGAACAGAAAGGAAGACCTTGAGTTAACTTCTCTGTGGGTGGTGAAGCTGCAGAACTGATCTACTTACCAAAAGATAAGAAGTGATCAGAGTGATTCTGCCAGGGGTAAGAAGACGGGAACACTCCGAACCATCACGGAGCGGCCACCCATCTGTGCTCAGGAATGCGTGGATGATGGCTTTTCCTCTGGGATGGAGCTGTCTGCAGCAGAGGGCCTGGCTCTGGGTTTTCTCTCTCCCCATCCCCCCCTCCCCCGGCTCAGTTCCAACGTGGAGGAACACTGGGACCTGTATAGTGTCTTCCTTAAGTTACTTGCAGTTTTATTTGCTCTCTGCCCTGGGTTGGACAACTGGAGTGTTCTGCTATTTTTCCTGTTTTATGTGGCCAGGCTTCATTATTTCCCCCCCACTTTTTTAACCCTCTTCATGAACTTATACTTAGTGAAAGTTGCTTGTTGTTGGAAGATTCCAGTTGGTTTCAATGAGGACGCAAGACAAGTTGACCATCACAGGTGTTCACATCGCCCATGTTCATGCTGATTAAACTTCTATATCCCCTCAGGTCACCTCCTGCTGTGCAGAATTGCTATGGTGTCAGACTCTGGAAATAACCAGCAAAATGTTCTTTATTCCTATGTTGGAATTTCATATTCTCTTGTATATTACTGGGAAATGGTTTGTTTCCCACACATGTTTGTTACACTGTAGTGGCGTGGGTCACGTCAGGCTAAGGTGGCATCGCATTTCCATTATAAATGTTGTCTGTCAGGCTTTTGTAACTTGACTGTAAAATTTTGCAAGTTGGAGATGCTCAATCTCAGAACTGTTTTGGAAAGAATGAAATGAATTTATCTTAAATTGAATAAATGTTAAAGTATCGAAATAATTGTTCATATCCTGTTGCTATTTTTGTCAACTTCAAACACTAAAGCATAATTTTTGAATTCTCTTTTTTTAAAAAATTATTTTATTGTTGTTCAAGTACAGTTGTTTACATTTACCCCCCACGACTCCCCCACACCCCAGCCATCCGTACCTCCCTCCCCTGATTCCACCCCTCTTGTTTTTGTCCATGTGTCTTTTATAGTTGTTCCTAAAAACCCTAACCCCTTCCCCCCATTATCCCCTCTCACCTCCCCTCTATCTGTATGACTTTTAGTAGTTTGGACGTTCATCTTTAGATCAGAGAAGGGTGTTTTACTTCTGCAAGTAAATCAACTAACATCTGGGTGAGGAAATTTTTCGACTTCACAAAAGCTTTGTGTTTTTAACGAAGTGTTTCGTAAGTGTCACGCAGCAGAAGGGCAGACAACACAAACCATTTACGTGTGTTCTGATGTTGTCTTTCTTCAACCCGAGAGACACCCACAGAAACTCTGCTTCATCTACCTTTTCTCTCACAAGTTTTTCTCCTTCTTCAAAGTTTTGTTTCAAATTCTACTTTTGATTTTTAATAACAAGGGACTTCCGGGGTAGAAGTGACCGGGGGCATAGCTACACATCAAATTCCCTTTATAATAGTGTCTCCGCAGTTTATCAGTAAGTGAGCCGAGGGGCTGCGCAAGTGAAATACTTTTTCAATTGAACTGCCTTTCTGGAAAACTTTAATTTTTAACTGCCAATTTGTCTACACTCCTCCGCTTTTAACCTACCAGCTCAAGGATAACTTGGGCAACCCCGAGGCTTTTGCTGAACTTTCCAGAGTTCCAGGCTCCAGCAGGGACCCTGGCCCTCCAGGAATGCCTTCTACTTTCACTGACTTCAAAGCAGACTGATCCCAGAGAGAGATAGGAGCAGCTGGGGGCTAGCCAAGCTGAATTTTTATCAAGAATATTTTTGGGTAGGGTTCATGGGGTGGACCAAACTATGTACAATTTTTAATCATCCTCCAAGCCCTAAATGTTTGGTTTCAGTAAGTTCAACTTGAACTGAAAGCCAGTCAGTTGACAATGGAGCAGATGTGTTATGGGAGCCCCACCTCCTCCAGCTATACGGGCTTCCTGCCAAAATGACATCATCCCAGGTTCTATAAGGTAGGAAGGAACACGGGGTGGGAAAGGGGCTGAGAGAAGCCCTGTTGCCTCCTGGCTGAGTGGTTTTCACCAAGTTGCTGCCCTTCTCTGAAAGTCAGTTTCTCTCTACATTAAAAAAAAAAAAAGACAAGAGAAGAAAAGCACCTATCATAAAAGTTGTTATTTTTATCATTTATGCAGGGATTGGAAAACAATTTTTGGAAAAGGGCCAGATAAATATTATCAGTTTTGCAGATCACATAGTCTCTGTAGCAGCTACTCTGTCCCTGTAGCTAGAAAGCCTCCTTAGACAATATACAAATGACAGGTGCAGCTGTGTTCTGATAGAACTTTATTTATAAAAACTGGAGGTCTATAGGCCGTAGCTTGCTGACCCCTGGTTTAACGCATCCTTGTATACTTATGGTATATACCAGGCAAGTGTTAACTGTTTTACATATATCAGTACACTAAATGAGGTATTATTATTGTTATCGGCTTATTAATGAAGAAGCCAAAGCTCAGAGAGGTTAATCCACTTACTCAAGCACAAATGGCTAATAAATGGCAGAGCTGAGTTTTGGCATCAAGTCCAACTGCCTCAGCCTCCCTTACTCTTCTCTTTAGACTGACTTACTTCCTACCTAAGAGAGTTTCCATTAGGGAATTGCAAACTCCGACAGCATAGATTAGGAAATGTGACCCAAACCCTAGAAACTCCAACTGGTAAGTGCCATAAAATAGCATCAGATTAGTTTGCCAGAGAACATACTTTCTAGATGATTCTTGGACTTCAGCTTGGTAATATGGGTCAAAATCATTTTTTTTTCTGAATGTGCAACTCTACTTGTTTCACCCATATTTTAGCTTAAAGGGGAGCAATTTTCCTTCTCTACAAATGTATTTAATTAATGTTTCCACTTGTCTTTCTCCCTTGAAAGCAAGAGAAGAACTATTAAGATGAACTATTTATTTAGATCTGACTTTCTCTTTTTAAGTGGGGGAAAAAACCCAAGCATAGTTTTCTGTTTTTCCCTTGTAAGAGAGGAAAAAAAAAAAAATAGAAACAATATGAAAACTTTGGCAAGTACTAGAGATATGGTGAATTATATTTCAACATGTCATTCCCATCCTCTTGTGTGATTTGACGGTCACTGAAGGGCTTGCATGTTCAGCTGTACAGCATTTGTAATGTGGAAAAGTGTATGCATTTTTACAATAAGGTTGTTGGAATGTTACTCAGGCAGAACAGCTCATTTGGCAAGACTTAGAAGTAAATTGAGAATCCAACTTGGTTTATCTCCATCAGGGTGGGGAGAGTTCCCCCAATACCTCACGTCTTCCAACTGGCTCTGTCCGTGTCCCAGGGAAGTCTGGGACTGAATAAGAAAACAGCATGGACTAGAAAGTTCCCACATTTTCAATATGGTGGAAGGAACCATCTGTCAAGCTCTTCTGTGACTGGCTGTGACCTGTGATGCCCTTCACAACACTTTTAGATTTCCCAAGAGATCTTATCAGAGGGCCTCTGAAAGGGAACAGGGACTCTAAAGAAGGTCTGTAATGCATTAAAGATTCTCAATGAGCCTGACCTAGGCAGGGTGAACTTCTTCATTTCAAAGGCTACCTCTTAACCAGTCAGGGCACAAACAGACACCAAGATCTGAACTTCCAGGGCAAAGTGTACATGCATACCCATGCATGTACCTGGTCAAGGTGGGAATGCCTCCAGCATTCTTTCCTTGCTCTGGAGCCCTTCTGGCTTCTGAAGCTTGGTGCGTTTGCCCCAGTGTTTGGATTGGAGCTATGAATGCTTTTTGGACAGTAAACCTGGACAATTAATTCTTTGCAGGTCTTCTTGGATGAACTCTGTTGGAGGTCTGATTTTAGCAAATCGGCATTTCTGGTTTATTTTCTGGGATTAGTGAGGCAGGTGTGTAGTTGCCACTAACATCATAATCAAGCAATAATCAGTGACCCATTGGGGGACAACACTGTACATCAATGCCATCACTTCTCTTTCCAGAGTCTTTCACCTCTGAGAATCTCCACACTCTGGGGTCCCCATGCTGACTCCTCATGTTTGTGCCCCAACCAAGCCTGGCCTTTCCCGGCTTGCAGTATATCTGTATCTTATTCATTTCTCTACCCCAGGCCCAGGGTTGTTTGACAGAGCGTCACCACTGTGTTTTTAGGAAAATTAATCACCCATTTTTTAAAATTGCAGTTACATCTTCAAGAGGAGATTGAGATAAAATTTGTCACTTTTTTTTCCTGATTAATGAAGGAATTCCAACTGTATCAGATACTAGGTTGAATTATAGTTCTCCAGGAGAACCAATTTGTATGTGTGTGTATAAAATATATATGTATTTGTGTATTTGTGTGTGTATATATATACACATACATACATACACACCCTTACATTAAGGTACATGGTTACACTAAAGATGACAGATGTTTCAAGGGGAACACCTTACAAATGAACTAGAAAGTACATGCTTATAGGGCAAGTCACACATGTAAACAATTCCATTTCTTTATAACAACCTCATGGCAAAGATGTAATATTTGAATTTTGAATTGTCTAGAGACTTCAATTAATTATCTACTAATCGATGCAGAAATGATCTAGCAAATTACGGAGCTTATTTTCTGATTGCCCCCAGAAAGATGTAATTGTGTTCTTCTGTTCATTTTGAGTAAAATTTACTTTGCTGGAAGGAGTGAAGCTTCAATAAGATTAAAGATTTGATTACAAATCATCAGCAACAAAATGTGTCAATTATTCTATGCTTAGAAACATATTTCATTTTAATCCACTGTTTTGGTAAATTTATCATGCAATACACTTCTTCCAAATATATGGCAGTATCAGAATTTCCCTAGATAATCATACTATCCAAAGCGCATTAAATTACTGACAGTTTTACCATCTCCTCCCTTACCACATTTTTTCTGTATATTATAGTAATAATAGACATCCACCCTAGAACATTTGAAAAATATGTAATGTTGTATGGAATTATATAAAAATATAGTTTATTACCTGATTCCCATAAATAACCTTACTAGCATTTTGGTATATTTCCTTCCAGCCCTTTTTCACGCACGTGTCCACCTGTGTACATATACCAATTGGGTCACAGTAAGAATATTACCCCAAATTGTACTGGATTATGAACTCATCTGCACAGCCCCAGCCCCCAACCACAGCCCTCCAACCTTGCTTCGCCCCAGTGGTTTCTGGGAGTCCCCGGGGTGTCCCGGATGAGCTCATACACAGTGTCTTGTGTGTTGTTCTGTTTCTCTTACTGCTGTCTCCTGCCCTTGCTTTTTGCTCACTGCAGCGTCCTCAGAAAACAGAATGGGCTGACAGAGAGCTGATCAATAAACATTTATTGAGGTGTTGGATAAGTGAAAAATCTCCTTAAGGGCCACGACCCAAGAGTGTCCCAACTGCTGGTTCTCTCTCTGAGGACACTGCCCTCCCAGCAAGGCTGCGCCTACAACTCTCGCCATGCTGGAGGGATGCTTCAGAGAGTGGTGGAGAAGGCTGCTTCCTAGCCCTGTGCCACGCCTGGTCACCCCAGACATCACTGTCTTCCTGGGCTGTCCCTCAGGTGTCCGAGTCCCTTTGAGAGCATTTCCTCCAGCTCCTTCCTGCAGTCCCCTCTCCACTGGATCCGGGCACTGGGCTGGGAAGAATGTCTGAAACCGACACTGTGATCTCTTTTGGTTTTATGTCCTTTTTTTCCCTCTCCCCAAATGGTTTCATACAAGTGAAATTTGGTTAAAAAAGAGAAAAGAGTTGCACTCAGAAAATATGTTTAGGAGGCTTGAACAATGGGCAAAATCACCTCGATGCCATAGTGGCATGTTTTGCCTGCAATATGCCTGAGAGAGTGTGAGAAAATCAATGCCATTTTACTAACCTTGGTTATCACTTGGTGATAGTAGTAGGCAGTGCTGTGTCAGAGTTGTCCTTGCCTCTCTGCAGTTTGTAAAACAGCTCAGCTGGATCACTTACTTCCTTCTACACGCTTTCCGTCTAGAATCAATGCCAGTCTTCCATCCCAGAATAATCTCTCTCCTCTTATTTCTCTCTCCACACATGTGTGTGTGCACACATAGAAGGATCACCTCCGTCACTGTCGTGGAGGGGCCAATGGAGAGACATGGGACTTCTCTCTCTTTTTTATTCCAGGCAGCCTTTTGGAGGAGCTAACAGCTGACTTCCCTCCGCTCTTTCCCGAAGAAATCTTATTCATGGGCCTTTTTCAGATTTTGATGCAATTTTCATGTTGTTGGTTGATTTATTTGATTTTGGTATTGGATTAATTCAGTTTTTGGAGCCATGTAGTCAAATTCACTTTTATGATTTATATGATTCACTGGTTGCTGCCAGCCTTATCCTTTGACACAGAAGGAAAACTTAGCTTGGGCAAGACAGAAGGAAGAATCAAGTCCGTTTTAATAGTCAAGATCAAATACTAAAGGGAAAGAAATGATGAAAGTTTGGTTTCTGAAACTCAGTGGTTGTTTCTCTTCCAAGCACTTTGGGACTTTTCAAGTTCATAATTTGAATCATGAAAAGGGCACCTTTCTAAGTTAGGCAGCTCCAAGGGTGCCTGAAACCGGACGGCTTTCCCTTTCAGCGAAGCTGCTCTCAAACGACCCCCTGGGCCGACAGTGTGTTTTGCAGTTGAAGACAGGAACAAAAAGGGGGCAGTGCCCAGAAAAGAAGGCAACCTGAGATTCCTCGGAATGATTTTGAAAACCAGCTGAAATCTTATTTTTATTCTTTCCCTGTATGAACTCAGTCCATGGCTCATATGAGATGATTTCCTGCCTCTCCGTCTCCTCTCCTGTTGTTCCCGACTTGGCACCAAGTGCATGGGAAAGACACCGACATGGCCCTCCCGACCCCTCCCTGAAACCACCTGCGAGCTTCGAGGACTGGCTTGAGTCCTTCCCCTTCTTTGCTGCCTTCTCTCACTGTTCCAGTCCTCATTGATTTTCTTTTCCCTCTGACCACTCCAAGCACTTGGAGTCTGCCTTACACTATTTAGCAGTTAGCTAATTTGGGTATTGATGTACACCATTGACTGGGAGTCAGGACACTTATGTTTAGCCCAAGTTCACTTACTGGGTGCGTGTCCTTAGGTCGTATCACCTTTCTGACTCTTCTGGGTCTTATTTTTCTCATTAAAAAAAAAAAAAAAAAAACAGGAATAAGTAGATCATCTCTAAGATGGCTATAAGTCTAATTCTACTATTTTCACTGCTTAAGAGTAGTGTTTTTTTAGTTTTATTTATTTCTTTTTAAATCCTTTTTATTCTTCAGTTACAGTTAATGTACAATATTACATTAGTTTTAGTTTCAAGTAGTTTCTGATTGCACACAGAACCATATCGGACAATTCTGTCTTCCTGATGCCTAGATGTGTGCTGCGTGCAAAAAGAACTCGACAAATGAGTACCTTGTGGCTGATTCAAACACGCAGAAAGTACAAACATTGAAATGCTTATTCTGTTCTTATACAAATAGGGTAATTAATATCCAACATTTATTGTTGTATGTTGGACTTAGTCTACCATGAGCTCAAGCTTTGCTAGATTTTCTACATCCAGTAGCATGTAAAGTGAGAATCGCTAGTCAGAAGATGACTCTGCGATCTTACACAATTTTAAATATCTCTTCTTGCATCACAAAGGTTCTCCACTGAGGCAATTTTTGTGTCCCCCCCAGCCCCCAGAGATATGTAGCAATGACTAAACATTTTTGATTGCCAAAATTAAGGACATGTTATTGACATTGTAATCAGTAGGGGCAAGGGATCCCATTAAGTGTTCTACAATGTATAGGACAGCCTCCTACAACAAGGACTGATTTGGTCCAAAGTGTCAATAGTGCTACGGTTGAGAAACCCACTCTGCGGTAAGCTTACAGAGGTTAGAGATCGTACCTAATGCATATTTGTTTCCAGGATGTCAGTACTTGTTTCTCACACTCTCCCAAAACTCACCTAATTCTGTCAGTCTAGTTTAATATTAGGTACATTTTATGGAACATAATTGTTTCAAAGTTGATCATGTATGTAGGCCTCTTATTTGGTAACTTTTAAATGATTAGAAAATAAAATTAACTAGAGTAATCACCATTGTAACAAATCAGGTTTGGCATCAGAGCCTTCAACACCATAGTTCTCTGTATATCGAGTCTATATAATGTTATTTACAAATGATAATATAATCCCTTTATAATGAATAAACTGATATAGAAACAGGCTTAAGTATGATATATAAATTGAATATGAAGCACATTTCCAGACCTGAAGGTAAAAGAGTGAAAATATCCAATTTATCTGTAGTTGAATTAATGACTGAAAAGGAAAAGAGAGACATTTGGTACTTATACCTTTAGCATTAATATTTTCACCTTTCCAACTTTAGCTTTGGGTATAGTATGGTTTGTTTTTTATGATTTGAAAATTTATGTAGTTCCCTTGTTATTTGCCAATGATATTGTGGATATTTAGAAGATCTAGTTCCTAGACTGATTGATCCATAGAATCAAGCATGTATAGATTGATCTCATATGCCAGGTCTATGGTAAATAAAGACTGAAGAACAAGGAACCTAGCAATATAGCAATTAAAGGCAATTAGGACATATAAGATATGTCTGCATATATAAAATAAATTTAGAAGTTTATGAGACAGGAGCAAATGAAGGTCTATTGTAGTTCAGAGGAGGGGAGATTCTTTTCGGCTGGTGGGAGTGGTTGGACGTTCTGTAGGCAGAATTGAAGTGCTCCTTTGGTCCAGTAGCCTCCACTCTTCCTGGCCAATAGCAAAACCACTGTTCATTGTGCGTGGAACTTCTTAGAGTCTCACGAGAGATTATGTAGCGCATCTCAAATTTACTACTACATGTGTCATTTGATTTATCTGGATTAGAGTTTGATACGACATGTTCCAGAAAATGCTCCACTACTCTAAAGGAACTGAGTGAATGTGGAGGAAGGCAGGCCTTTGGATATCCTTAATAGCACTTTGAGGAAGGAGAAGGGAAGTCACAATTCTCATGTGACAGGAACTGTGCTGTGCCTTGTCTGTAACCAATCTCATCGGCCACCACCAAGTCCCAGTCCAAGAAGGGTTGATTCAGAGACCAAGGTTGAGCAGAAAGAAACCTCCAGACTTTGGGTTCCATGGAGGATAACAAGTGTTTCGTGTCTGTTTTCTCCATTGTAAACCAGGAGACCGGTTTGGCTCCAGATTAACGTGCCGACTGGCTCCGTCACTTAGCGTGTTGCTTATCTGTTACTAAACAGGAACGGCATGTGCGGAGCAGGCTCCGTGCCCTTCATTTTTCCGTTTCCATGCCAGGGATTTCATCTTTGGAACTATACTTGTTTTTCTTTTTAAAATAAAACAACTGTGGTAGTTTTGAAAGAGATACGAAATGCTCCTCTAATTGTAAATAATTGTTTCATGTATTTGGCAACAGGGCCCACTTGGAGCTGAGGGCTCCCGAGGTCAAAATGTGGAACCCATTCTGATGACATCAAGGCCGCCCTGTTCTCTCCAGAGAGTAGGGAGCAGACACATCGGCTTGATCCCACACATTCTTTTCTTGCAACCAACGTTATTTACTGTTGTTGGACACACTGACAGGCAGGAAGACAAGGCAGGGACTGGGGAGGCATCTTGCCAAATGATGCCCCCTCCCAAGCATCTGCAAGCGAACATTATAAAAGCACCGAATACTACAGTTGAAGGGAACCGAAAGACACACATGAAAGAAACCAGCTCCCCTAGACAGACAGCAAAGGGGGAAACTGAGACCCAGAAAGCTTAAGAGAGCTGCCTTAACCAGTCAGGCCATAAAAGCAGATTTTGGACTCCACATCTCACTCCTACGTCATTTGCCTACACCATACATTAGGGTGCATGATTTGATTTTTTAGGCTACACAGTCTCTATCACACTTGGTTTCTTCACTGTTGGTTTGAGGGTAAATCAGGATCCCCTGATATCCTGTCCCCAAGCACTAGGGTTTGGAGGCTTCTAACTAGAAACAGCTATATATTTCTGGCAAAGCTGAGTTTTGATCATGTAGAAAATAGATCTGCAATAGGGATTCAGTTTCATTAAAAACTGAATTTAAAAAAATGAAAAACAAAACTGCCAGGTAAGAATGTGTTTGGGATTTTAGTGAATCCATAATACTGAGGAGGAGTAAGAGAATGAGGACCAACTTTCATTGCTTGACTTGCCCAGTCTTGCCCAGCACTACGGGAAAGTTTGGTAGGAAACGTTGGAAATAGGTCTGTAAATGTTCCATCTGGTGAGATGGAAAGCATGCTGGTGCTCAGCAGGATACATTTCTATCTTGGAACCACCCCAAATGTAAGAGACCAACAAGGGCGGAGGCAGCATGCAGGCGTGGTTTTAAAACAGAGAATTCTGGCTCTTGCAGGCAGTCCTCTGTGATTAAGCCAGGGCAATGACCAGTCTGCCGAAACAACCTTGAGCCCATGCTTTATTCTCAATACACCCACTAAACAACCAGCAAATATTCCTAAGAACCTGCTGTGTGCCAGGCACTGGGAATACAATGCCTTATAGATGTGTTCCTTCTCCTGAGCATGTTGTGCTTTATCATGAAATTTCCAGGGGATCTTTGGAAATTGTCTTTGATCTGTAGTTAAGGGATATTGCAGCAGGTGTCCAGGAACATCTTTCACTGGTTGTGGGAGGGAACTTGAACTCTGTCCACAAGGGAAATTCAAATATAAATACTGTTGTCTGAGGCACTGGGATGGGGGATGGGGTGGCATAGAACCTCAGAGAGAAAAGTCATCATGAGTGAGAAATGGGCCCAGTGGTTCAGAGAGAACAACATGGTCGTGGTCTGGATGTTGGGGAGAGCAAACCCTTTGATCCAGCCAACTGTCCCTCGCCTTCCATGAGTGTTTATTTCATGCTACCATGTATTATGCTATTTACATGTCTCTTTTCTGTCTGTAAGTCTCTTAAAGACAAAGCAATTAGCTTTAACATAGGAACTTCTGTCTTTTCTCTTACTTTAAATGCATGTTTATTCTCTGACACTTAGAAAATGATAAGCAAATGAAGAAACAACCAGTTAATATGGGGTGTATAACTTTCAAATAATAAATAGAGATCTAAATATATATATACACATACATATTCACATACTCACACATAAAAAACAATCACATAAACGGATAATAAAATGGACTATAGACATATTGCTTTGTTTTCTACCTAAAAGTAACTGTAGTATATTTTTCTCTATCACTACATATTTATTACCATCATTTTGAATAGCTTTATAGCAATATATCTTATAGATATGCCATAATTGATTTAATTGAATTTCTTACTATTGGACATTATCCCCAAGTTTTTGCTCAAACATCCTTTTGGACTAGGCATGGACCAGACATTTGGAAAGCATGATTTGATGAACCTGACAAACGGGCACAGTCGTAACAACCATCACAACCACGGCATAGAACGTTTCTATCACCTCACAGAGTTCCCTGACACCCCTTTGCGGTCCATTCTGTCTCTCCATTCCTTGGCTCCTATTAACCAGTGACTTGTTGCTTTCACCATAATAGCTTTGCCATTTCTAAAATTCATATAAATGAAATCATATGTATGTGGTATTTGGAGGGGCTGACTTTTGTTACTTCTTAGCATAATGCTTTACAGATTTATCCATGCAGTGTGTTCATTGGTTGTCTGTTTCTTTTCCTGAATAGTAAGTACTCGATTGCATGAGTACGAGCATATCACAATACATTTGTTCTACGCACCATTTGATAAATATTTGTCCTCCACCCCCCAGTTTTCAGCTATATGAGCAAAGCACAAGTCTTTGTGTAAGCATATATTTGGGTTTTCCCTGAGTGAATGTCTAGAATCTTACTTGCTGGGTCATACGGTAAATGTATGTTTATCTTTACAGGAAATCCAAATTTATGAGCATTCCAGCTGCCCCACATCCTTGTCAGCCCTTGAATATGGTCAGTCTTTTTGATTTGAGAAATTCTAGAATTCTAGAGTATGAGTGGAAGTATTAAATTATGGTTTTAATTTACATTTCCCTGATGACTAATGATGTTGAGAATCTTTTGCCATCCATATATCTCCTTAGGTGAAGTGTCTGTTCAAAAAAATCTTTGCTCTTTTTGTTGTTTGCTTCTTAATAAATTCTAAGGGTTTAACAAATATATACATATGATTAAAGTCCTTGGTTGGATATATGTTTTGCAATATTCTTTCATATAATAGTCTGTGGCTTACCATTGCATTTTATTAACGCTGCCTTTGGAAGATCAAAAGTTTTACATTTTGATGAAATACAATTTTTCAGCTTTTAAATACTTTATGATTTTTGTATCCAATTTAAGAAAACTTTGCCTAACCAAAGGTTACCAAGATTTCCTCCCATGATTTCTTCTGGGAATTTTTTAGTTTACTTACTAAGACTATATTTTGTTCTGTGATCCAATCAAGTTAATTTTTGTATATTGGAGAATGTAAGAGTTGAGAAATTATTTTTTCTTTTTTGCATATGGATATCCAGTCATTTCAGTACCATTTATGAAAAGACTTTTTTCTTCCATTGAATTACCTTGGCACATTTGTTGAAAAAAATTGGACATGTGTGTGTGTGTGCATATATATATATATATATATATGCACACACATATACATGTAGAATTATATATATTTTATATATGAATATATTTATATACAAATATATTTTTATATATTTGTATATTATATATAAATATATATTTATAGAATTGTAATTGTTTCTCTGATCTATATCATTTTCTTTTTACTAATGTTATAGTAAGTCCAGAAATTAACTTTGCTCTTTTTTTCAAAAGTATTTTGGTTATTTTAGTTTCTTTGTATTACTACATACATTTGAGAATCAGCTTGTCAATTTCTAAAAGGTGTCTGCTGGAATATTTTCTTGGAATTTCATTGAATCTATAAAGTATTAGAAAAGAATTGATATCTTAACCATATTAAGTACTCTGATCCATGAACATGGTATGCCTCTCAATTTATTACATTTTTAAATGTTTTATTAGTGTTTTATAGTTGTTTGTGTACAGGTCATGCATATATTTTGTTAAGTTTATACCTAAGAATTTTATGATTTTGACTCCATTATAAATCAATTGTTTTTAGATTTCCATTTACACTTGTTGCTAATTGATAGAGTACACTTTATTTTTAAAATATTGACCTTGTATACTATGAACCTGCAAAACTCACATATTAGTTCTGGTTCCTTTTAGGTAGATTCCTTAAATTTTTCTGTAATCAAGTCATCTTCAAATAAAGAAAGTTCTATGTTTCCTTTCCAATTGTATGCCTTTTATTTCATTTTCTTTCTGGGGGAGAATAGGGAAGGTACTCTAGTCTCCCTGGAATGTCTTGGGTGAAAAAAGAAACAGGTGGCTTTGTTTTTTTTCATTGGGGTTAGAGGGTAGGACAAGATAAGTGCTATTTCCAGCCACCATATGCGTGGTTTGATATTCTGCTGGTGCCAAGGGACAGGGTGTGGGGGCCTTCTTATGGCTTACTCAGTTGTGGGGCAAGAAAGGGAAGGAGTGGAGATAAGGCTTAGAACATAAAAGGTTAAGCATAAAACTGGAGTCAGATTCTTTATTGTAATTTGATTTGCTAAAATAATTTCAAAGAAAATGGACCATCATCAATAGTTGATGGTGTAGGAACAAGGTGACCACACTGATTTGTGATTTTAATTCCCTCTATGTGGCCTGTAGGACCTTTAAGGAATTTAATAACATGGACGACAAGAAAATAATACTGCTAGCCACGTGGTTTCAAACTCTATCCTACCACCTAAAGACCCTTTCTCTGCTTAGTCACCTTTCATCTGGCTTTATCTTAAAGAGTGGGCCTAATTTCTGACAGTTGTCAGTTAGGTCACCAATTCTTTATTTTTATCAGGCCAAACCATTACTAATTGCTTGGTTGGGGGATCTAATATTTTCTTTTTCATATTTTCATGCAGACTAGAAGGATTGGTATCAGAGGTGATTTTACCCATCACTTAATGCATCTTCTACAACTTGATTTCCTGAGGTTGTTAACAATAATATAACTCCTCTCTCCTCCCTCTTCTCGCTTCAATTCAGAGATTTCAGCACTTATGGCAACTCTGGTCATTCCACATTTGAAACTAACCCATCACTTGCATTCTTGAACATCCTCCAGCCAAATTACTGAAAGAATGTATTCCTGAGGCAATTGCTCTGGAGATTATACTGGTTTTGCTCTTTTCTAGTGACAAGTGTTAGGACCATGGCAATTATGACTCATTGGAATTAAAAAAAAATGACATCAAATTCTGCTCAGGACCTAGGTGCCCAAGCTGTCTGGGGTTTGCCATACTTACAATGTTGCAGGAAGAAGGTCTTGCTTTCTCAGTCACCACTCGCCTAGTGACATCCCTCTCTAAGCTGTCTGTCTGTCAGGCCTGCCTAAGGAATGCTGGAGATGTCATGCATTCATTGGGATTCTTCCTGGTTGCTGAGGCTGCCAGAGACCGAGTGTCCCTCTCCATTTGGTTAGCCTCTGCACTGGACGTGCATTTAAGGGAGGCATTTCTTTCATTAGCAGGGAGGTTAGCAATTAATTTCCCAACCAGAGAGCAAATAACAGTAAAACTGTGAATGCCTCAACTTTCTCTACCCTCCATAAACAAGATGTTTAGGAACTATGTACCTTCAAGAACTTAGGATCTCAGTGGGTAAGTAAAATGGGTACGTGCCTGCCAAAAGAAGTTCTCAGTGTGAATTAAGAATCCTTAGAGGGAAAGTAAAAACTATAACATGAAATTATTAAATAATAAATGATAACAATAACACTCACTACTACATGCCAGCTATTATTCTAGTATGTTATATTCTGCAACAAATTATCACCCTAATAATAATAATACTGATAATATCTAACATTTTTTGAGCACCTATCATGTGCCAGGTTGTGTTAGGTACTTAAATAGAGTACTTCATTGTTCATTTAAGTGCTATCACCATCTTTATCTTTAAATGAGGGAACAGGTTCGGATGGATTAAGCCACATGCCCAAGGCTCCGTTGCTGATGAGTGGCATAGCTGGGATTAGGAGTGTTGAAGTTCTATGTTCCCTCTTCTGTGTGATTATTCTGCAAACAGATGCCTACAGGAGTTTGAGCTGGGGTGACAGAAAGCTTCAGAGAAGTAAAATGCATATGAGATGGCTGTGAAACACAAGTTAGAATTTGAAAAGTGGATGTGGTAGGGTGAGAAGGGACCTGGTCTTGCAGGTAGAAGACATAATGGACAAAGGCTCTGTACGCATTGTTTTCTTCCATCTGTGGGCTCATATCCCCAGGGCCCCTGCCCGTTTGCACATCTTGTACAGGTGCATGAACTATTGTATTGCGTGCTCACCCGCTAGCTTGTCCGTCCCATGGCACGGCAGAGGGAAATTAGAAACACACAGGTGCTTTTCAAGCCTCTGCCTGTGTCATGTCTGCTAATATCCTACTAAGTAAAGCAAGTCACGTGGCCAGAGTTGTAAGGCCTGGACAGGTGAAAAATTGGGCCTACTAATGCCATCAACCTGTGCCCACTCTCACTCTTCTGTCTCCCAGTAATTAGTGAGATAATTACCCAATAATTACTCCATTATCCTATATCCCCCTCCCTTAAATGGAAGTTGAATTGTGGATTAGAAGGCTTGGGGCTGAGAGATCCAGCTACTTCTTGTGGAGATTCTCCCTGCGTTGACAATGTTAGCGTAGGGGTTTGCCTTGTCGCGATGTGTGTATTCATGTCCTGGGATTACGATGACCCATCAGATTCCAAGTTGAAGAATTTTCCTCAGTCCAGTGGTTATAAAGATTCCAGAGGACAAAGACTCCTTTCCAGTAACAAAGCATGCACCAAGCCTCACATGACATTAGCTGCATCAGACTGAGGAAATAAATAATAGCCGAGTTATTCTAAATTCAGTCCACATTAGACTCGTTTATATTTCCTTAAGCCCAATGATATCTATATCTATTTACGTTCCAAAAACAGTGGCACTTGCATATGTGAGATGTTATGTAATCTACAGATCATGCCGTTTGTGTATGTGGGTTCTCTGATTCCCCTCCAATAAAACACACACACGAACACACGCCTATTTGCCTCCTACCCTCAGAAACAGAATGTTCTTGTTACATATTTTACAAAACACCTCCTGGCAAATGTAGGGCTGGAGTGGCACTGGGGAGCCCATCAGAGCTGTGACAGTCTCTTAGGAGGGCAGAAGGCAGTAGCATCTTCCCAGTTTTCTACCAAGTCTCTTGGCAAAGGGAGTAAGGCAAAGACCTAACTCTTCAGCCAAGGATTTGAAACCCTCCCAAACTGGGCATAAACTTCTTTTTCTAGACTTTTCTTTCAAATTTCTTTAACAAAATTCTTTCTTCTGTCAACACATACTTTTCTCATTTCTGTTTTTACTTTATGGGAAAGACCCTCTCCACGCTGTGCGCCTGGCTGTCCCTCAAGGCCAGGAGCCTTTTCTGACATGGTTCTTACCTTATCTTTGACTTTTTGGTCCCATCCATCTTGTTTCTTAACTGTCTTATGTTTGACTTATTTCGATTTGCTTTGATTCAATTCAGTTCACACTTACTCAGCACTTTCAGAATACCACACATCAGGCCGGGCCCCACAATTACAGAGTGAAAACTCTGTCCGTGTTATTCCGAGACTCTCTTTTAATGCATTTTTGACCCCCAAGTCTATTGCAAGCACCTTATTTTAATATACCCTACAGCACAAATCAGATATAAATGGTTTAAAAATACATTTTGAATTGAAAAAATGAAAGGGAAGCCACTAATGAGATTTCCCTCCTGAGGGGACTATGTATTGAGGGTTGTAAATCTTAAAAAGGCTGATTTCTGTGGCTTTCGAATATTTTCCTCTGCCAGGGAGGGGACTGATTAGAAGACAACCAAGCCAAGTGTTGGCTCAACAGGGAACCTGGACTATTATCTGAGGAATTCACCCTAACAGTGAATAGGAATTCACTGTTATCTGAGCATCACCCTAAGCATCACCTTAGCCAGATGGTAGGTAGAAAAGCAAGAGGTCTTTATTAGGGCTTTCAAGAGAGAGAAGCTGATCAAGCAATACCTCAGAGCAAGACCCAGGAGGCTCGGACACCTGGTAGTGGTTCACTGTGTTGATTGTACCGCATGCAAGCTGACCGAACCAGAAAGGAAGTGACTGGATTGTGGGTTTAAAGAAACGGATGCTTCAGTTAATTCTTGGCTCTGTCATCTGTATGTCAAATTTTGGATTGTCTTTCTCCCATATCTTCTGTTGGATGGAAGCACGACAGACCAGAACCTCTCATTAATCCCCCTGAGACATGCCCCCAGAGTATGCCTGTTGGCTTTAATTTTTCCGCTGGAATGACCCCAGTGAGATCAAGTGACATCCCTGCCAATCGAAAGTACAGATGCCAATGAAGGAAGCAGGGCAAGTAGATGACACTTGGCGCACGAGCTATCTCATTTATATCCCACCCTGGAGCGGTGAATCCTACCAAGGTGCCTGAGTCCCACTTACAGGCATGCGCACAAATGCCCAGTGGGACGGCCTGCCTGGCTTTCTGAACTCGTTTGTGACAGCTGCTGAGCAATTGGAAAAAGAAAAGAAAAACTAACATTTCCATGTCCAATTAGTGGAATAGTTAAAACTGGAGCAAGGCCATTCTACATCACAGTCATTCCTGGCTGTCTGTTGTCATGGTATTCAAATATTTTCTGTTCTTCCTGTGGCCTAGCAAAAATCAACAGAATGTTATTGTATAAAATGTCATAAGTCACAGCACTAAATAATGGCCAATTTGTTTCTCTGCAGCACAGCACAATCACCGTAACTGACTGGTGGTCAATTTTGCAAAGGTTTCTGATGTTGAGCTTGCCCACTGACAAAGCAAAGCGCAGCCTTTGCTTTACTGGATATATCTGGGACCCTTGCAGTGCTGTGATGGGACCGATAAGAGAAGAGACCCAAATTCTGTATTGAAGTCTATCATTTGTTAGTTAACTGTGCAGCCTGCGACAAATTGCTTAAACTCCTTGAATTTCAGTTTTCTCACTTCTAAAATGTGGGTAAGAATAACTACGCAACTAGAAAATTTCCTGAGATATTAACTGCTGTCCTGTTTTGTGTTCCATGTTATGAAAAGATGGAAAGTGTGAGAGGTAATTTACCCTGTCTCTGACATGCTCCCCACTCCCTGTACCCAGGTCCTTGTGTACTGTGCTCCCTGGTCTCTAAGGGAACTGATATTCTCTGCATATTAGGTTTCCCCCATCCCAAAAGGTTACCACCACCCATGACTTTGTTTGGAAGTGGGAATTGCAATGGAGAAGAATGCAAGAATTTTGTGGTGGCTGACATTTAGCCATCTCAGGTGGAACTATCCCCAATTTGATCTGAGTTTAAAGAATAAGAGTGTGATAATGTGCGCAGGTCAGTGGTGTGGAGAGTGCTCGTCCGTGGCCATCTTTCTGTCAGAGTTCATTTAAGGACCGAAGTTAGTCTCCGCGGGAGCACCTAGCCCAGTGTCTGACACATTGTCTGGGCGACAAATGCTGATTTGACTTTTCTCTGTTTGTTTGTACTTTGTATTGTCTACATAAGAAACATCCAAACCTATAGAGAATTTTTGTAAGGGTTATTTGAGCCCCCTTTTCTATCACAGTATCCAGGAAAGGTCCATCAGTTGAGGCATTTGAAATGCAAGTACTCACCCAGTCCAGACCAGCTGTCAGCAAACTGGGTTACTTTTACCCCTAGTGTGCACAAAATTTCTTCAAGGGTTTGAGTGGGTGAGCTATATTTAGGGAATTAGTTACTAGATCCTAAATCTCCACCTTTACCTTTTCCTAAACTTGATCAGCCCAAAGTGGATGTATTTCTAGTTCTCTTTCCCAGACTGCCCTTTTACCACCACTTTTCTATCACTTGGACAGAAGAAAGACACACCTCCCACCCATTCTGAGTCTTTATACATACTGTGTTGCCTCAGGCTGTAAAAACTCCCTGGGGATGCAAACAAAGGGACCCTTTGAAATATTGGAATCTGCAAAACTTTCTTTAAGCAGAGAAATATGGGAATCTTCTCATTTGTGTGTGTGTGTGTGTGTGTGTGTGTGTGTGTGTGTGTGTGAGTTCTTTCTGTGCCACATCTAATAGACTTCAGAACTAAAGACTTGGATCCATTTTGGGATTGTATCTGACATTGACCTTTTAATTGCTGAGGCATTCATTTCAAAAGCCATTCTGTCTCGGATAAACACGCTGCCAGCTGTACAACACAGCAACTGGGAAAACAACCAGTTGAGGAATCAGGCCTCCCACACCCTTGGAGTCCCCTTTCAGAAGCCCTTGGGTGACCTAGATGACCTTGGGTGAACACTGGACTGACCCTCGTCCACTCGACCATCCCCCAATTCCCACTCTTTTGCTTCAAAATAGCCAGTAATGAGCGACTCCACAAAACCCCAAACACATCACCCTTGGGCCCTGATAAAAGTGGAGCCCCAGGTGTGCTCCCTGTCTCTCTCTCTCCCCTCTACTCTCAACCTCACTGTGTGGTTGTACCCTTAGGTGTGCTGTGGACCCTCCAGGACTGTCGTGAACCTCTGTTCCTGATGATACAGCCTTCCCTATGAGTCAACCAGGCAACCGCTCCGCCAGCTCCCTGCTGAGCAGCCCAGCACCAAGGAATACACAAGATTCACACACAATAGCTGTGCTATTCACTCAGCTTTTATTAAATGCAGGTTCACTCAAAGTAGAACATCAATATCCATTAATATTCTACTCACACTCTAAAAAAATCTGAGAGAAATATAACACACACATACACACACGGAGCAATCAATGGGGAACAGTGAACCCGAGTCCCAGAGTCTCAGTCTGCAGGTCCTGGGGACAGCGCGGTGGACAAAGCAGTCATCAGCCTTGAAGTCTTCAAGTCATCAGTCCTGCAATGAAGGTTCTCTGGGGCCAGGTGGGGAGCAGGGCAGGTGACATCCTCAGTTCAGCAGGACAGATCCTCCAGTGGCTGATGCAAAAGGAGATCAGCGTGGCGTGGAGCAGCACTCTGGTGTGTGGAGCTTGACTGTCTCAGCAGTGGCCTGGAGTCTGCCTCAGTTATACCTTGAAAGTGGTGTACTTCACCCTTCTGGGTCCTTTTGATAAGTGTCTTGGCACCCCTGATGCCAAGTGTGGAATTTGCCCTGGAGCCTATGGGGAGTACATGGCTGTTTTGTTTAATACCCCTGCTGGCAAGTGTGAAGCTTCCCCAGGAACCTATGGTTAGTCTCGCTCTGCAGAACATGGCTATTCTGATCACATAGATCTCTTAGGTGTGTCTCTTTGATATCTTAGATATCATATAGATATCTTAGGTGTGTCTCCTTGCCAGATGTGTCTGCTCTGACTTAGTTTCCCTCTTGAACCAAAATGTTATGGCTGACTGGCAGCCATTTTGCTTGACATGAGTGACTCCATGTTGTTTTACATACTTTGTGCTATGTTGATTGGACTAGTGTCATTTTATTGGTCCTGCTCTCCACGAGGACCCATGAGTAATAAATCTCGTTCCTCACAATTGCCTGCTGGTTTCTGCTGAAGTGTGTCCTGTGATCCAAAACCCACAAGGGCTGGTGCAGACATGACATTGGCCCACAGTGGCCCAGGGTGGTAAATGTCTGAGGGGGCTTGTTAGGAGTCATAGGGCCATGGCAGGAGTCTCAGGCATCCCTGCCCAGAGTGTCACCGTCAATAGACTGGGACCAACACAATAGGAGCTCTATGAGTTCAAGTATACTGCAGAGTGGACAGGGATAATGAATTTTGCATCATTCTGAAGGGATCATGGGGCAAAGTAAGGAGAGTATCTATAAGAAAATATCAATATAAATCCATTGGCCTTGCTATCTTTTCATTGTCTATCACCTCTGCCGTGTGCTTTCTTTTCCCCTTGCTAGCTTCAACTCCACGACCTGTCATGATAACTAGCCCGTCTTACACGCCATACACCCTCTGCCCCCCTATCACTGTTATGTACTGGCCTATCAAAACCATAAATTTGACCCTGGCCGGTGTGGCTCATTTGGTTGGGGCATCACCCTGTAAACTAAAAGGTCACAGATTCAGCTCCTGGTCAGGGCACATACCTAGGTTGCAGGTTTGGTCCCTGGTTGAGGCACTTATGAGAGGCAGCTGGCCAATTTTACTCAACTTGCCTGGAGTTCTGGGAGTGGGGAATATCCATAGATTCCACTTTATTGCTTCTCAGTGAGGGTTGTGTTTTAGAGGCAACCTGGGCTGAATCTTCCCAGGCTGAGAATAACTCTTTCTTCTCAGTTGTCTCACTAGAAAGCACGACTCCTTTGGCCTATGGCAGGTGAGGGCTTGAAAGTCAGACCCTGAGAGGAGAGGCACCGTCCCCATCCGCACTGCCTTCTGTCTGCTGTTCCAGAGCTGCTGCAGGGACCTAGCGACTGGCTAGGTGCACCCTGAACTGTAGACACTGCCTGCCGGGTCAGACACAGGCCTTCATCCTGCAGACTTGGAGGAAGCTGATGACAAAGGCCTGCCAACTGTGCCATGACTGTAATTTAGGATCATTCATGTTTCCATCTTTGTAGGCAGCTTGTGATGTGAGTATGGGAGTTGCCCCAGCAGAGAGACCTGAATTGGAAGTCAAGAGCTTTGAAATCAGTTCTGGCTCTATCATCACTAGCTGTGTGACCTTGGGCGAGTAATTTAATCTCTCAGAAGTCTGAGTTTTCTCATATGGAGAAAGAATTCCAGTTTCAGCCTTCAGATTCTTAAGGTGAAAACTGCCGATCTGCACACAATGTCGATGGCTAACATCTGAGTAGCACTTCCTGTTTTACAAAGCTTTTCTTCAGCTGCCGTGCTGTGCAGACATGATTAGTGTGATTTCCCCAGGGAAGAAATTCAGTCCTGTAGGATCAGGCGGATTGACCAAGGTTTCACACTTAATAAACAGCAGAAGTAGGACGTGGGCATAAGTCTTCTGTCTTCGAATACAGTGTTCTTTTCCCTGGTCTGAGGGAGTGACTAGGGCAGTCCACAGGATGTGAGAAAGAACACGTAAGTAAAGAAGTGGGTGGCAGAGAGAAAACAGTAGAGAATTTGAATCCTTGAAGACTAACTTTGAACTCAAGCTCTGCCTTTACTGATTTATAGTCCTAGAAAAGCCATTTTTTTCCCATTTGGCAGGTGCAGGTAGGACAGACAGTCATCTGGTACACACCGGGCTGACAGCCATACAGTTTATTAAAACATTGATAGCTTTCTGTACTGTTTGGTGAATAGCCACTCCAACTGACCCCTTCCTTTTGAATTTCCTCTTACTCAGCCCTGATTCAGCAACAAAAGGGTTAATGTGAGGCTCAGCAGGGGGCATTAGAGACCTTTTCCATTTTCGGATTATGGTTGATGCCAGACATATTGGTTGTTAAGTATTTTTAATATCACCAATGATTGAGGATAATAATGATAATATTTTTCCCAGCTTCAATAGGCTGCTGTTTAAGACAATATAAAACAATGAAGATGATCAGTCAACTATAAACCTTAAAGGCAGTTGTTGTTTTTTTTGACACGTCATAGCAACGGACTTTGGAAAAAGAGTTCTGAGTGCAGAAAATAATGCACAGGATTTTACCTTAGTGGGACTTGTTGCCTATTAGCCTGTTCAAGACTGAGATAGTAAAGGAACTTACTTTACATTTTTGACTTTGAATTTTTGAATACTTGAGATTAGAACTCATTGCTTCCACATAATACACCTATCACATCTTCTGCTAATTTCGTGAATCTTGGGTTTTGATGCTGAGCTTATGGTTTTATAAACCTCCACTTATTCTTGTATGGTATGCCTTTCTATGCAGAGGCTCACATGGTTCCTACCCCAGGTGCTGCTTCAAGTTCGGGGAAGAGGCAACCAACTCTGTAAGGCAGGTTTACCACAGAGCAGAGGTGTCTGAAGTTCAGCTATCCTTGAATACCAAGAACCAGGAAAATGGGGCATCATCAATAACAATGCGGTTAATATTAACTGAGTTCTTGTTACATGTGGAGGACTCTGCTGATGTTGTACATGTTGCACAGCCCATGGTGCTTGACTCTCCATCCATTTCACCCCACGCAATTAGTTGAAGCCAGCGGTCCCCAAACGATGGCCTGCAGGCCAGCCAGTCCCAGGTCCTTCCTTTGAAGACCCACGAGCTAACAATATTTTTTACATTTTTATAGGATTGAAAAATAATATACTGCAGAGATTGTAAATGGATTGCAAAGCCTAAAATCAATATTATTTTGCCTTTTACAGAAAAATGTCAATACGTGGTATTCCCACTTTGACAACTTGTAGATGGATTGGAGTTAGGCATGAGGTATATTAAACATCAAATAGTTATTAGTCCTAACCCGCTATTTTGGGATGTATCAGTAAGCAAAACAGATACAATTCCCTGCCCTTGTATATCTTACATTCTGGTTCTAGTTAATGAGATATGTCTGTTGCTGTTCGGTAAAGGTTTCTCACATTCAAGTACACAATAGTGAAAAAGATATTTCTTTCTCTCTCTAGGTGTTTCTGTCATTAACTGTGATACTTCCAACTTCTGATCATAGGAAAGCCAGCTCAAGGAGGAGATAACACATCAACAGCGACGGGGAGAAAGTTAGAAAGAAACTAATTAAGCTGCTGAGTCAATCAACCTTGAAATATGCCACTCCTGAGTTTCCAATATATTAGACAGTAAGTTTTATTTGTCTAAGTCCTTTAAATCAGAGTTTACTTTACCTGAGTTAGCTACCTATACACATCACTTAATCTCCTGAACGACCCTATGGTTTACTTATGACTCTCATTTCATAGAAATGACTTAATTGCATAGTCAACACAGTAAATGAAGGAGCCGAGATGGGAACCCAATCAAATCTCTCTGGATGTCTCAGGTCTCTCTGGACTGCCCCTCTTTGGAATTTCTAAGATGTAAGAAGAGGTAGAAGGAAAGGCAGGAGGTCAGTACGGGGACAGGTTTTGTGTGCTAGCCTGTGTATATAAGTGCATTTCTGACTTTCTCCCTCTTTCTTAGACCTGGACCAGTGTTTCTGGGCCCCGTTACACAATGAGAAGGCAGCACGTCTCTGCTTGCTGAGAAGTCGTTATCTTGACAGTCGTGTTCATGTATATAAGGAACTAAGCACTGTAATTTCCCAGGGAAGGGCAAATTTATCAATTTTTTTCCATGTCTCCCACCGCCATTTAGACCACTTCTCACCTTGTCTACTGCAACAACAGACTCCCACCTGGTCTATTCAGCCATCTCTGCTCTTCCAATCCAATCTCCACACTCTAACTAGAAGATAAAGATAAATTTTCAATGTGGTTTTCAAAGCCTGTTCAACTTCATCTTTCTTTTCAAGCATTTTGCTTTCTCTGTTCTAGCCACACTAGCCTTTATCAGCCATTAACTTCTACCTGGAATGATCTTTCTTTCTTTCTACACCCAATAAATGCCTATTTGTCTTTTAGGTATCTGCTCATTTTCCTTTTTCATGCAAGCCTTTTTTAATTTTCCTGACTTGATTGACTCCTATCATTAGTTTCCACAGGACCATGGCACACAGCACAATTGTAGTTTTCCATTAGTAGTGGGGTCATCTATTTAATCTGTCTACTGTACTGTATTTTATCCTGTAGGAGAACAGGGGCTGTATTTATCAGCATTGTAAAATCAGCACCTGGCACACATAGGTATTCAATATATTTGTGGAATGAATGTACAAATGTACGCATGAAAGACTCCAGTTGTATCAGTCCAAATCTCTGAGAGAAATACATGAGATCCTCAAACGGAGCAATGGAGGAAAGTTTCATTTAGAAGCTACTTGCACAGATATAAGTAAGCTTAAGGGAAACTAACAAGGGAGAGTGAAGCATGCTGGGGCTAGCAAAACTGGAGAGAAGTTGGTACCGCAAAAACTGAGCAAGTGAAGGGAAACATTTCACCCTAAAGACAATAGCTGTGGTTGAAGAGAGCCCCTGGCTAGGAACCGGGCCCATTATAGACAAACCTAGCCAGTCTTTAGAACCTCTCCAGTGTCCAGCAATGCCAGAGTTATAGGGGCAAGAAAAATATCGTTAACAGCAGCATTATTTTTCCTATCTCAGCTTCCATCAAGTGTTCCCCTGCCCCCACTGCACAAACCGAACTGAAAGCCAGCGGGCAGAACACTAAATGATGCAGTCCGTAAAGGTTGCTTTCCAGGGCACAGGGTTAATTGGAAAATGAAGAAAATGCATCTGGCAGGACAAATAAAAAATATCTAGCCATCGGTCATTGGGACAATTCCATCTCATGCTTTTCTGACAAGAATTGCTAAGACAAATAATGCTAAAGGATAGCTTGAAAAGTTTTAATTTAGGAACCACTAAAGTTTGAGAGTTATCTAGATAAAGCTAAAAATGTTTTCTTATCATGGAAATACCCTGAGAGATGTGGATTAATGAAAAGCACATTAGATTTTTAGTTAGACGTGAAATCAAATCGTAGCTCTGTCACTGTCTACTTTGGTAGCTTTGGTTTGTAAAGTGAGGGTTTTAATTAGTATTATACAATCTCAGAGGGTTACTGTAGGAATCCAATGTCTAGCTCACAGTAGGTCCTCATGAAATGATAACTACTTCGAGAAATGTATGTAGTTATTACTTTCTAGGGCCTAGTGTTACCAGTAGACAGTCTCTCTGGAATGCTGGGGAGTTTCTCCCCTTGGCCAAGATGGCAGCAGGGAGTTCTTACACTGAGCACATGAAGAGCTAGAAATATCAATGGATAGTGCCTGAGTGCAAAAAGCTAGCAAGATAATTGGATAGAGAAAAAAGCCCTGCAGCCCACTCCTGGTACCAGATTAGGGGTGAGACCAGGGGAAGGTAGGCATATGTACCATAGAAGTTAAAATGGTGCAGGGGAAGGTGCTGGACCAAAGAGGCCTATGAGTCTAGCCTGGGGAAAGAAGGGGTTGCTTAGGAAGTAGACCAACCCAAAGCATGTGGAAGTGTTGGAAGTTAATTTGTGATTTTGAGAAAGCACCTGGCCCATCCCACACCCAAGCTAATATAATCCCCGGGGAACAAAGAAGCTCTCAGACTTGTGGCTACTGCTCATGACCTGAACTCACGTGGTGCACTGGCCTGTTCTCTCCATGGGCCATGTGGCTGCTAAGGCCTCCAGGAGGGAGCCTCTCTCCCTTGCTCACCTGGTCACGCAACCACAGGTACATTTGCTTGCTCTTCCGGGAGTATGTGACCTTGTGGCCCTAGCAGCTGCATGGCTCACGGCAGTGCGAGTTCCACACACAGGCTCCAGGAGGGAACCTGAGATGAACAGCAGCCAGGAACGGGCTAAACTACCAGGACAGGGATTCTGACCATTTAGCAGCAGCCTGCAGGCTCCAAAGGACTGCACTTGGAGTTGGAGCAGGAACTCTGGACCCTGGTTTTTCTCTTGGTCTTGTTGAGGAGATGGGCTTTGAGATGGGAGTCTGCCATCTCCCAGATCATGCAACACCTGAATGAAACCACTTTCTTTTTGCACCAGCGTCTGCCTCACATGTTTGGCTTTTGTGGCAACAGGCAGCTGAACCTCCATTTTTTTTTGTTTGACCACACTAGTACCATGATAAAGTCTCTCCCTGGGAGCTTCATTGTTGTCTGGCAGGCAACAAGGGGTGAAGCAATTAAGGACTAGGTAGGCCAGAGAATAATCAAATACCAGTTTTGTGTTAAGATCCTCAAGAAAGATGCAGGTCTCAGTTTTGGCAGATCTGCTGAGTAACTGGATCACTCGTCATCCTTGCCCTTAAGGAAACTTCCAGTCCTAAAAGCTAGAGCACTGTAGATCATGAGGGTTGTACACGTTAGTGAACTACTGAGTCACTCAGCTACGTGCAGTTATACTGGCTCTTGAAGCCAATAACATCGAGGCAGTACTCACATCACACCACCCAGCTCACATCCATTGTGTGAAATGACAACTTTTCCCCCACCTAACAAAACCCGTTTGCTGACGTGGTGCCAAATAACTCCCATAAATACTGACCGACAAATTAAAGGCCACATTGTGCTTTTCCTTGCCATTGAGTGAAGGGCATTATTTTCCATGTTGATAAGATCGGGAGGGAAGAACAAGGTACAATGGACTTTTATTTTAACCATTACACAGTCACGGTATCCCAAAGAATGCCCGGAGGCTTTGTTCTACTTCTCCCAGTGTCGGTGTCAAGGCTTCTGCCATTAGGAAAGAAAAGACACGTGGCTCAGAATTCATCCCCAGGGGATTGAACAGTGGTCAGGAAGCTTACTGGAAAGGAATTGAAAGGAGAAATGGAGAAGCAGAATTAGAGGGATCACAAGACAAGTTGAAGTGATGGTATTTACGCCTGGAGTCCACCGTGTGCAATCTGGTTCTCGCTGTCAGATGGTCTGAAGTGGACTGACAGAGGGGCACGTGCTACCAGAGTAATCAGACCAGCAGGGCGGGTGCAAATAAGTCCCCCGTCACCCACGTAGCCTTCCTCTGGGCACCTGCCCTGTGTTGATCTCTTTCTTCACATTTTCTCCAAACAAGTCTAATAATCCTTCTATTCCCCCTCTCTTTACCCCCTTTTATTAATACCTTGTGTTGTCTCAAACTACTCTTGAATTTGAAGTTACATTGGACCAGGAATCAGGAGGCTGACTCCCAGCTTGAGCGTGGCTGTACATCTTAAAGCATTGCCTTTTAAAACTTCCAATTTTCTCCACTCTAAAGACATATCTATTGCAGTAGTTAACTGGTGAGAAGCCAGGGAAATATATGGAGAAGGATATTTTAAAACCTGACTTAAAATTATTTACATACAGTGAAATGTACACACCTTAAGCACATGCTTTGGTGGGTTTTAGAAAATATATGCATCTGAGTAACCAACGCACTAATCAAGATACAGCAGATTTCTAGCAGCCCCAAAAGTCCTCTCAAATCCCTTATATCATGTCCCGTATATGAGTCCTCTCATATCCTCTCCCAACTGATCCATTCTACCCAGAAGCAACCACTATTCTGATTTCTACCACCAGAGATCAGTTTTTCCTGTCCTTGAACATGTTAGAAGCATTTTGAAAAGTGAAAGTTACTATACAAAATCTAGTATTATTACTGTTTTTCGACTGGATGGTATATTACTTAAGAGAAAAGATCTAATCTTTTACTTAGCGCTAAGCAGAGAGCATAGATTTAATTTATTCACTATAATATATTCAATATTGAATTTAATTATAGTTATAAGTACAGATGAAAGGATTTTGGCGTGGGTTTGAAGAAAGTATAATTCTAATCTGTTTTCCCTTTACCCAGATTTGTGTCTTTGGGCTTTGTTTTTTTAACATTTGACCTTAAATTTTTCTTTTATTAAACAAAGGAATTAGACTAGATGATGTCATAAAGAACTGTTCTACTTTAGAAGTTATGTAACTAACAATGATAATAACTAATGTAAATACATTTACGGACTTATTTATCTTCATAATAAGTTAAAATGCTGTTATCTCCATTTTTCAGATGGGCAGATTTAGAAATTAACTAACTCTCATAAGGTCACAGAACTCTTACGGGGACAGTGCTGGGTTTTGCATCCAGACACTGTAGCTCTAGAGCCTGCAGCTTAACCATTATCCTCTGCTGCTAGTCAGTGGGCTGATAAATCAATAGAACGGGTAAATATGAAAAACGAAAAATGGAGGTGTGTTGTTAGGTCTAGGGATGGGGTCACATTTCCAAAGTTTCAAACTAAACTTTTTGTTATGGAAATTTCTAAACATAACACGAAGGTAAAGAGTTCACTGAATCTCCGTGAAATCATCGCATATTTTCAAAACCCATCAACACTTTACCGTATTCTTTTTTCACTTCTCCCCCTTAAAACTATCATGAAAACTTTCAAACATACTCTCATTAGTAGACATCATGACATTTCACCTTTAAATACTCCAAGATGCATCTACAAATAGGACAGGCCCTGGCTGGGTAGCTCAGTTGGTTAGAGCATCATCCCTATACACCATGGGTGCTGGTTTGACCCCTGGTCAGGGCACATACAAGAGTCAACCAATGAATGCATAAATGAAAAGAACAACAAATCGATGTTTATTTCTTTCCATCTCTCTCAAATCAATAAAAATCTTTTTTTAAAAAGGACAATTTTTTACCTAGGTACAATCCCATGACTCACCTAATAAAAATTAACAGTAATTCTAGAATATTTATTATTTAATACTAAATCTATATTCAAATTTCTCTGTCTTAACATTTATTTCTTTTTTTGTTTTTCCAATCAGAGCCAAAAAAGGGTCCACCCATTTTGCTTGGTTGTTCTGTCCCTTAAATTTCTTTTAACCTAACGTCCTCCCTTCCCTGTAGAGGAGAGCTTTACATAGTTGGGAAGAAGGGAGACCATTGGAGAATCTTTCTACTTTGTTTCTTATGCATAAAAACAGGGTAATGGGGTTGCAGGAGAATAAAGTAGAACTCTCCCAGCTTCCTCCTACTTTCTGGGCCCCTGATCCACCCTCTTACCTTATGTGTGACCATCCTCTTTCTTATATAAGTAGCAAAGAGTTGCCAGGAAGAGGCTGGTGGATTTCCTTGCCCTAACCAGAAATAGCACACCATTACTGAAGGAAATGGCTTTGAACAGCTCTCGGCAACATACTTCTATTGTAGCAGGAACATGGTCTAATGAGGAAAATGACACGTGAAGAAATGTCTATGTGAACATTTTTGTTGTCATTGCAGGAAGAGGAGACAACGGGAGGTTGTCTGTGTTGCAGAGACCTCTTCCGGGTCAGACCTGGCTCCACCGTGCCTGAGGCCCAGGGGCCTGTGATTCCTGAGATTGCGTAGGAGCCCAAGGGACAATGTCCTTCCATTTCAATGTCTGGATTCACTTTATGCAGACACTTCATTAATGAATAACTGGACTCATAGAAACACAGCGCTAGGAAGGGCCCAGATAATAGCCAGTCAAGTGTTTTCAGCTACATTCCAAGGAGCTCCATCCACAAAGGTACTTCAAGTGTTCTGCAAATGTTTGGTTTGAATTTAAGTTTTTTTTTTTTTTTAAACATAGTCACTTCTTGATTGTGGTATTAATCCTTATTTTGGCTTTCTTTTGCAATCTCTCTCTGTTGGAATCCAGTTTGTAGTAGACCTAGTGATACTAAATAATATATAAGCTTCATCTCTTAGTCAGAAAGTCTCTGAAATAATGATTCCCAAACTGCCTTGGAGAAAGTGCACATTCTTGATGCCAAAACAAACTTGTGAAAATGTGCTTCTTTCTTGTGTACCTTGGAAAAATATCTTTTTGGAATTTCATCCTCGATGGTGGATCCTGAAATCTGAGAAGACACATTTTGGGATAAGAGAATACCTACACAGAATAGGTAGGTGAGATTTCTCTGGTGTGTGTGCACAGTAAAAATCACTTATTAGGTAATTAAATATAAAACAACATTATGACTTTTAGATGGGCACATATTTCTGTATTTTCAATATCTGAAGGGCACACAGCTAATGCAACACCCGTCACCTTGGAGGAAGCAGGGGAGGTCAGGACTGGAGAGTCAGACCGAGAAGACCGAGCTATCCACAATGTTTGATTTACTTCCAAGGAAACGGATTTATTTGTATTTGATGTTCTTAAATATTAACTTCAAAATAATGAGTCAGAGGCTTATTAAACCACATGCATGACAGAGCTTTGAAGGCTCCCAGAAAGTGAGGGGGCGGCAGGAGACGGCATTCCCGCCTCCCCTGTGCTCCCCTGAGCTCCCCTGACTGCTCTCTGCCTGTGTGCTCCCTGCCCCGCCTTGCTCCTTGTCACAATCCCTGGTTTACCTGCTGCCCAGGTAAAATGTCCTATGCCTTTCCATGAGTGCAATTACTCATCCTGACCTTGGGAAGAGCTGAGTGTGGAAAAGCAAAGAAACCAGTCTCGGCAGTGTGGACTGTGTGCTCTGGAAGGCTCGCAGCACCAGTAAATCACCGAGCTTTTTGGACATAGGTTCTTGTCTCTTAAAAGGATGCAATTTTATCTACTTTGTGAGTCTTTCACCGAGAATTAAGCAGTATATGAAAATGTTTTGCATATTTCCTAGCATACAGTTCAGTAGTTAGGTACAGTGAATACTAGACCCTGCCTTTTAGTTTTCCAGCTCTTCTATACCATCAGGAATTGGGGTAGAAGCTGACGATCCAAAAAAAAAAAGTAAGAAAGTAAGAAGTGATCCTTGTCTAGCACCTATACAAATAGTCACATGTAGTGAAGTGGTTTAAAGTCTGTGATTCAGGGTTACCGAAAGCACACACAGGAAGGAGTTAGTAGGCAATGGTAAGATATGCTACAATTTATTAAGTGTTTACTCTGAGTTAGGCACTATACTAAGTGCTTTTTGTACTTTATCTTATTTAATCATCCCCACAAATCTTTGCGGAATGGGCTGCATAGCGGGATTGCAGTTCATCGATGTTAAATATCTTGTCTAAAATCATGAATCTAGTCAACAACAGAACTGGAACTTGGTTTTGGATCTAACACCCAAGCCGGTGTTTTTAACCACTACTTGAGGGGTGAGAATAGAGGCAAGAAAATTTTATAGGAAAGTTTTATCAGTTCATCTGTTCATCCATCCATCATTCATTCTTCCTTTCACATATCTCAGGATTTAAGGTGGCTTTTGGAAAAGTAACATTTGAGCTGGATTTTGAAAGACAAGTAATTGTGAATCACTTAGGCAGGCCCAGAAAGGGCTTTCTGGGCAGAGACGACAACATGAGGGACAGTATGCAAGGATCCATCCACAAGTAGCCTGTGTGGCCCCAGACTAGGGTGGAAACAGAGGCTGGAGAGGTAGGTTTGTCTGGATTCCTTACAAATAATGCCACAAAACCGAGAAGTCACCCTGTAGGCAGGAGGAGTTAGCAAGGATAAGGAGTGTCGTAAGGCAACTGGTTTCCATTACACAGAAGAGCACCTCGTGTTTTGGCCCCAGGTGGTGCCTCCTTGCGGACCATTCTCATTCATCAGCCTTTATGAACAGCACTCGTCAATTTCCAGAAATTTCATCCAGTCTCTGACACTGAAGCTTGAACTCCATAGAGGCTAGTGGAAGGAATATTCCTTATTTTATAAAGGCCATTTCCAAAGAAGAGCTTTTAAAGATAATTTGGATGTTGGAGAAGGTCTGGCATAGGTTTTTGTCTTGAGGGTTAGGGTTGCCAGATTTAGCAAATAAAAATACAGGATGTTCTGTTAAATCTGAATTTCAGATAAATAGCAAGCACTTTTTTTAAAAAAGTATGCAATATTTAAGGCATATTTAAAATAAAAAAAATTGTTGCTTATATGAAATTCCAACTTACCTGAAATTTGTTTTTTATCTAACATTTAAAAACAGGGTGTTGTGTTTTTCATCTAGTGATGCTACTGAGTTGGCTACTTTGTTTTGATGAATGTGAAATTCCAGGTTTATTAATTTGTAGTCACTCCCCCTGTAATCCCTTATCCCAAAGTGCTGACGTCCCGCAGGACTCAGCGCCAGGAGAGACGTGTGCTGTGTCCAGTGAGCTTCCCACACATATGGACCTGAAAGGGGTTGACCCTGGGGCAATGAGAAACAAAAGAGGAAAATCAAGGCAAGGGTCCCTGTGAAGTCCTTTTTTTTCAGGGCTGGCCTTGGATGTTTTGCAGCCTCCCGGTGGTCTGGCAGCCTGGCCTGAATGGTTTAATGTTGAAATTCTTTTAAGTGATTGTGTTGGTTTCCTTTTCATAAACCTTATCTCTTCCTTGGAGTGTGTTTTAGTTTGCCTGGACGCAGCTGAGTGTTCTGCTGGCTCCCTGAGTCCTCACGTCGGACCCTGTTTCTGTGGGATTTCTTTCTTTGCTTGTTTGCTTTAGGAAGAGGCTCACTGATAAAGGAGGCCAGCGATCTGGGGCCCTGAGGATCCCCTGCCTCCTCCTCTCCTCTATGAGGAGCTCCCTCATAATCATGGAGTGTCTAAGCTGAAAAGCACCTTAATGTGATACATTATAATGAGACACAGGGAGGGGTGCTTTTGACCCCTGTCCCTCCCCACCAGAGTAGTTTTACTTTTTGCCTGTTATACATTGTTAAGTTGCCTAAAAGCCATCATTTAATGAAAGAAATTATAAAATTCTTTCTTATAGCCCAGCTCATTATGAATAAGGAATCTGACGCCCAGAGGGGTGAAATGACTTGCCAAAGATAATGTAGCAGGTTCTCAGCAGAAGTGCGGAAATACGAGCCCAGGTCGTCCAGCTCCCAGGTGGTGTTTTTACCCAAGTGTACCGCATCCCTAACACCGTAACACATGAGCGCTACGCGCATGTTAGGGGCCAGGAAAGAGATCTTTGGCTCTCCAGTTCACGTGCCTTTCCCACTTGCTAAAGGAGGATTGGAGATTGTTTTGATTACTGCTGGGAGCGATGGTATTGTGTTAAAACTTAAGAGGTAAATACCTGAGGGAAGCTAGACAGCTGTCCCTTTTCATTCTAATGGGCAGATCTAGCTAGGAGTTTGTTGCCTGAGAAAAATGATTCATGGAAGAGAGCACAGAAAAATCTGGAAACCTGTAATAGATGGGCTGCCTTTAGGGTAGAAATGGATTCCAAGAATAGGGTGTGACCTGGCATGTATACGTCTATTTTCCTTCAGCTGGTCCTTTCAGCGTGTCATCACCTCTGGATGTGCGAGATGTATAATTCCCTTTGGTCTCTCCTCCCTCTCAGATGGGCATTTGGCTGAGGGACGGTACTTCTGTTCTTATAACACTTTCCCTGAGGGGCTCTCCACACTTCTTTCCTAGATCACTCCTCACACACTTCAGGAAGCCATAGGGAATCTCTGGTGCCGGGAATCACAGCCCCAACTTTCTTTTGTACTTACATGTAGGGAAATTTACAATGTCATAAGGGAATAGAGCAATAAGAAGTCTCAGGACCTTAGATTCGGATTTAAACTGATCTAGGAATATAGTCCTAGCTCTGACTTTTACTAGCAAGTGACTTTGGACAGTTATTTTTGTCTCTCTGAGCTCAGTTTCTTCAAATATAAAAGGGGGAAGGGGTGGGTGCTGATTATAGACCACGTTTCATAGGGTTGCTGTGAGGCTTAAGTGAGAAATGCATATAAAGTGCTTTGCCTGATGGCTGGTAAGTAGTGAGCACACCATTGCTGCTGGGTGTTGTGTTGTATCATCGCCATCATTATTACTCTTACTGATACCTTTATTATTTTTTTTCCGTAAAAATTAACTCACTTGGGTCTCCTACACCACGGTCTGAGAATTGATGTTATTCCTATCTCCATTAAAGACAATCTCTCTCAATCAACAGTTTGAATTTATATAGAGACTTATTTATTTACTTTTTTTGTAATAGAGATAATGCCACTAAGCAAATATATATATATATGTAAGTTTAAAAAAGAAAAGAACATCTTTCTCCTAATCAAAATAGTACTTACCTTGTTTTTAATCATTCAAACTATGATTTCCTAAGTTCTGTTTCCAGTTTCACATCCTCAGCGAAATCTTTCTCCTTTTCACAGCGCTGACTTTTCCTTTAACCTCCTGATTTCCACATTCTCCGTGCCAAATGATCCAGAGAGTAGTTTCTTCAATTTTCCACATACGGAGTTTCTTTTTTTATTATTATTTCCCTATGAATGCTATGGTTGAAAGCATATTTTAAAGCTAGTTTTTTTTTTTTTTGTTAGGGAGATTTCAAACACACGTAGAGGCAGCGAAGGTGGTGCCCTGGGCTCCGGGTACCGATTACTCCGCTTCAACAGTTGAGTCCACATTTTGTCCGTCTCTCCCGTCTCGTTTCCCCCATCTCCCCTGCTTCCCTTTTATTCGGGCCAGAGTAGTTTAAAGCAACCTCTCAGACATCAAATAATTCCATATGTAAGCAGTTCATTATGTATGTCCAACTGATAAGGATTTTTTCTTATAATTGCAGTTCCATCAAGCTAACACAATTAATGATAATTCCTTTTATCATTTAACGCCTAGTCTATATCCAAATTTCTTTGATTGCCTTAAAATATTTTTTAACAACTAGTTTGTTTGAATCAAAATTCAAATAAAGCCTACCCATGGCGTTTGATTCCTATATCTCTTAAATCTTTTTGAGTAGATTGTAATTCCTCTTCTCTCACTTTTTAAAATGTTTCTAAAATCTCAAAACCTAAACGGAAAGACAAGCCAGACTGTGTTTGTTCTGAAGAAGCCCTTTCTCTGTTTAATACATAACACCTGTGTGTCAGTCGGGAGGGTCTGGTCAATATGAGAAAACTCGAATGAACATGCTAAATCGACATCCTGTTGAAAGCAAAAACATTTGGAATTTTAGTTAATTTGTGCATCTTTATCTCAAGGCATGTTTCCATTTGGCTTTTTAAATAATACAGTGGCTTGGAAAGTTTAGTTCTAAAATCTAAAGGTAGGACCATCTGATATTATTATTAAAAAGACACTTCCTATTTTATGTAACACTAAGTATGTTTTTTAACCAGGCAAACTCCCTTTATTTCTGTAGACCCCACTCTCTTCTCACTGGTGCTGACTGAGGAAGCTTTCCTGTCCCTCTAGATTTCAATCTCCGCCTTTGTCCTGTTCATTGGCCACCCACCAGCCCCTGGACTTGGCCTTCCCCATGAGCCTGGACAATGGAGGGGAAGCGGGGAGCATCTTACCTCTCCTGGGGTTGGAAGGATGGGAGAACATGAAGCCATTGGGGAGAGAAACATGGACAAAGTCAGAGACAGAAACCCTGAGAGAGTCAGGAGCCTGCAGAACTAAGTTAAGAGAAAGGCTGGCTAAGTGGGACACTCAGCTTTGGTGGTTGTAAATAATATGCTCTGTTCACATGGAAAGTAGAAAAGGTCTTCAGTCTATTTATAACCCCCACCCGTGATTACCTTAATTTTGAGTAAGAGATGATGTGCAATAATTGCTGGGTCAAAACAAACAAAAAAGGACTTGAAAGCCAGTTATTTTATAGTAAAATTAGACAAATTTCTTTAAGAGCTACTAGCATCACTTGCTGAAGCCCCTGAAGACACCCAGAAACCCCACCTAGCCCTTCCACCACCCTCCAGTTTCCCGTAGCTGTGGTTCTCAACTGTGGCTGCAATTCAAAATCACTTGGGTGCTTTGTAAACCACTGGTGCTGGACCCTGCCTGCAGCCCCAGGCCTGACTGAGTCTGGGGTGGGACCTAGGAATCTGTATTTTTAAAAGCTTACCACGTGACTCTAAATGTACCAGCATCCGTGAGGAATTTTTATAGCTCTTATTTCACTACTATTTCCCAGTTTTAATATTGTAATTTATTGGGAAACCCCATGTTGTTCCTCTTTCAACATTCTTCTATGAATTCTGTAAGCTCTAATATATTATTTATCTATATTTTACTGTTTAACTTTTCTAAGCAATGCTGTGTTTTAACCACATTATGCTTTTGCTTTTTGCAGACTATGTTGAAACTCCAAACATCATTTCATTAAATTTGTCTTATGGGAAAGTACATCTCATTTCAAGCTGAAAACTTTTATTCAGCTAGAACGTAGCTGGTTTTTTAACTTGGCATGGGCCATGTTGTTTTATGCAGTTTCACAAAGATTAATTTTTATTTTCAACAGCAATAGAAGCTCTTTGAGGAAAATCAGATTTGGGTGCACATGATCAAACACCCCAAATAGCAGTTGCTTAAACCAGAAAGAAGTTTATTTTTCTCTCGTGAATAACCTGGAGGTCGACCACTGAGGGCTGATGTGATGCTCCCTGATGTTAGAGGCCTGGGCTCCTTCTCTTTTGCTGCTTTGCCAAGTTAGGCTTCCATTTCCATGGTTATTACATAGTCCAAGGTGAACGCAAATGCTCCATTCATGACGTCCACATTGCAGTGGCAGGAAGGAAGTAGGGCAAGGACAGCTCCCTCCTGTTAAGAGGGAATTGCTCAGAGTGGAACAATTCACTTCTGCTTGGACGTTCTATCCAGAACTTAGAAATTGGCTTTAAGGGCAGCTGGGAAACATAGTCCTTATTCTGGATGCCCTATGACCAGGCAAAGTCAAGGGCTCTTTACTTTGGAAGGGAGGCAGGCCCATCAGCAATCCCTTTCCAAGAAAGAGTGACCAAGCCTTGTAACATTCTTCTGTGCGCGTGACGTGTGTACCCCAGTTGCATACACAACAGATACCTAACACGTAATTATCCATTGATTCCAGCCAGCGGGATTTTTTTTCTCTATTATTTAAAAATTTTGTGTGTGCGGTACTTTACCCACATGATTTATTGATTTTTGTGGCCTACATTGGGATTCTGGCATTTTATTCAGTTGTTCCCGCAGGGCATCCCATTTTAAGTATAAACTTCTGTCCCTCAGCTGATGGATTTCTAGGCCTCAATTGGTTTTTATTTGTTTTCATTCTATTCATGAGTCAGTGTTGCTGTTTCCTGTAAAATCCTTGTAAAAGTTAGTATGTATACGAGGGGGAACCCCAAACCCCGGAACTTATTTATAAAAAATTTTGTGTTTATTCTTACATGTTTAAACTTCATCATCATCAAAGTGCTCCCCATTTGATGCAATACACCTATTGCGATGTTTTTTCCACTGCTCAGAAAAGTTTTTGAACACGTCAATTTTGATGTCTTTTAGTGCTTCTGCTGTTTTTTGTTTCACCTCTTCCACATCGGCAAAACGTTTCTCTTTGCTGAGGGAGAGACTGAGTGAATAGGGAAGGTGGGGCAGGGGGATCATGCCATTTTTGGTCAAAAATTGCTGACCACTCAGCACGGTGTGGGCAGGTGTGCCCATAAATCACCCTCCAGGAAATGGGCAAATAGATTGAAAGAGTCTTAAAAAAATTGTCACGGAAACCAAACATAGCCTCTCACAGTAATGCCAGCTGGTACACTGATACAGAGGGGTTCCTAGAACATTCATCTAGCAGAGTAGCCTGTACTACAAGGGGCCTGCTCTCCAGCCAGAAGATAGTCCTGTTTTTTGGGGTCCCCCTCATTCATGCATATTCTCAAGGGTAGGAGCTGGTTCATAGCGTCCATCAGATTCCATAGTTAATCTGCATCCCATAAAATATCAAGAATCATTGGTATAAACAAGGAAGGAATGTGGGTAGTTTGATTCCTAAGTAGTAATTTTGCCAAGTTGTTACTTATTTTTATCCCCAGTTACTTTAGTAATCTATTCTTTTTTAATATACCAAATTATTTCAAATTCTTTAGGAGGGCTCAATATGCAAAGAAATAACCTCTATTTTGCAAAATAAATTACAAATTTCAGATTGTTTTATGATTTTGGATATTTTGACTCTTTAAATTTCAGATTTATCTTAATATAATTGACATTTAAAATTGTAAGATATTTAAAGTATACTTAGTGGTGATTTGCTATACATGTACATTGTGAAAATACATGCCCATAGAGTTAAATAAGAGATCCATCACCTCACATATTTATCTTTTATTTTTCGGTGAGAACATTAAAGTTCTAATCTCTTTACAAATTTCATTTATACAATGCAGTGTTATCAACTATAGTCACAATATTTTACATTAGATCCTCAGACCGTATTCAGCTTACACCTGCAAGTTTGTACCCTTTACCAGTCTCTCCTTATTCCCCGCTCCCTGGCAATCGCTGTTCTACTCTCTGTTTTTATATCTCACGGATAATAATACCACGCAGTGTTTGTCCTGCTCTGCATGGCTTATTTCACTTGGCAAAATGCTCTCAGGGTCCATCCCTGTTATCACGATGGCAGGAATTCCTTCTTTCTCATGGCTGAAAAAGAGTGTATATTATATATGCCACATCTTTACACATTCATTTATTGATGGATATTACATTGCTTCCATATCTTGGCTATTATGAATAATGCAGGGATAAACGTAGAAGTACAGATATCCCTTCGAGATCTGGTTTTCATTTCTTTTCAGTATACACCCAGGAGAGGGATTGCTGGATCATATTCTTAATTTTGTTCTATTCTTAATTTTTAAAGGAAGGTCCACATTGTTTTCCATAGTGAGTGCACAAATTTACATTCCCAGCATTGCACAAAAGTTCTCTTTGCTCCAGATCCTTGCCAACACTTAATTCTTGTCTTTTTGATGATACACATTCTGGTGGGTGTGAGGTGATACGTGCATTTCCCTGATGATTAGTGAGGCTGAGCACTTTTTCATACACCCATGGGACATATGCATGTCTTCTTGGAAAAAATGTCTACTCATATCCTCTGCCCATTTTTCCTTGGATTGTTTGTTTTTTTTCTATTGAATTATACAAATTCTTTCTATACCTTGGTTATTAACCCCTTATCAGATATATGATTTGCAAATATGTTCTCTCATTTAGTAGGCTGCTGCTTCATTTTGTTGATGGTAACATGCTTGCTTCAGCAGCACATATACAAATATTGATGGTTTCCTTGGCTATGCAGAACCTCAGTTTGGATGAGTCCCCTTTTTTATTTTTGCTTTGTGATGTCAAATCCAAAAAATAATTGCCAGGATCAATGTTAAAGAGCCTACCCCTTATCTTTTCTTCCAAGAGTTTAATGATTTTGTGTCTTATATTCAAGTCTTTAGTCCATTTAAATTGATTTATATGTGTGATGTAAGTAATTCAGTGTGTGTACATATAGTGGTGATTCAGTTCCACTCATTTGCATATTGCTGTCTGGTTTTTCCAACACTATTTATTGAAGAGACTATCCTTTCCTCATTGTGTATTCTTGGCTCCTTTGTCATAAATTAATTGGTCATATGTGTGTAGGGTTATTTCTTGCCTCTCTATTCTGTTTCATTGAGCTGTGTCTGTTTTTTATGCCAATGTCATAGTGTTTTGGCTACTATAGCTTTGTCATATAGTTTGAAATCAAGACATGTGATGCCTCCAGTTGTGTTCTTCTTACTCAAGATTGCTTTGGGGTCTTTTGTGGTTATATACACATTTTAAGATATTTTTGAATATTATTATCTAATTAAATTTATTGGGGTGATAGGTTAATAAAATTATATAGATTTCAACTGTACAATTCTATGATACATCATAAGACTGGGTCTTTATTTTGACTTTTCTTAGAATGAATTCTAATTAGATATTTGGGAAAATTAAGACAGTGACATTAATATCACTTAGGCTACAAAGAGAAATAGCATTTATTTTACATTCAGTCAAATTATTACATGTGCAAGGAATGCCAGATACCTGATTTTGGTGTCATCCAAAGATTCTGTGAATACATTTTTTAATATTCTCTGGATATATGTGAGTAATTGCATTACAACTTTCACTTTTCCTAAAAATGGAAAATTAAGTATGTAACTAAGTGTTTGACAGTCATAGGATTATTTTTTGAAGGGATTCTGAACTAAATAATAACTAACAGGAAAAATACAAAAATATAATCTTTGAAAAATTATAAAGAAAACAATGAACGCATCTTTAGGAATTTCTTATTAAAATTTGTTTTGCTGTCTAAATGCAAACTCCTTGCTTTATTTAAGGTTTGATTGCATTTTAAATTAATTATAATCTAAGTTAATTATTGTGTCAAAATTATCCTTAAATTTGCCAAAAAGGTATTAATTGAGAACTCTTTATGTAGACTCAGTATGGCTGGTAAATGTAGTTTGTTTAAATGAAATCTCAGATATTTTTTCCCTAGTTATTTATAACTAGGTTTTCTCATTTGGAAAGCCAGAAAAATACCCATGACATTATGAGTGAATAGTGAGTAGTGATTAAGTGACATATACCATGTCATACAATCACTACTTGGGTACAGAATCTATTTATATGAACTGAAGTGGTCCATCTTGTGGTTCTCATGTAGTTATCGTTTTACTGTTCTAATATCTTCCTTCGCTAGCTGTTTGGTTAAAGGTCAAATTCCTGCTGCCACATATCAGAAATTCCATCTGCAATTTTCATTTGAATATTTCCCTCCCTTTTCCAATAATATAATCCCACTCCAACCACCCACCAGGGAAGACACACAAAATTCTTCTGTGTGGCTATGATATTTTGAGAACAAAAAAGCATGATACATGCAATTATGCTGACTATCTAGATGTCTGCACGATGCTGTCATTGTGGTCCTTTGGACAAGAATTGTGTGCATCCGTCTGGGGTGTCATCATGCCAGTCTAAGAGTGAAGGAATCTTCAGACTTTAAAACCAGTCCCTGAGGTAGAATTCCGTCTTTCTTAAGGAAAAAACTGACAACCTGAGAACGGTGTGTGTGTGCGTGTGTGTACGTACAGTGGTGATAGTGGTGAATTTCACAGATAAGGCAACCGTTCTGAAGAGCTCTTTCCCAATAGCATTGAGTTAGGGAGGAAGTCTCTGTCTTCTAGCTTTTCGGATGACAGAGGAGAGATGGACTGCTGAAAGTAGCATCTGGTACCTAGAAGAGTCAACAGCTATGTTACAGAAATTCAGGTCTTTTATTTGCCAGGCTAGATCGGATTGTAGAAACAAGCCACACCAAAACCTGAAGGGCTTGCAACAACAAAGGAGTATTTCTTGCTCCCTCTTCTAGCCCACTGTGGATCAGCAGAGGTCTTTCTTAGGCAGCACTATTGTCCTCTCTCTGGGACCCAGGTTGATAAAACAGCCACCATCTGGAACATTGCTGGTCAAAGTGACAGAGAGAGAAAAAGCAACTTAGGGTCTAGCATCTGTGTCAGTCTTTGGCTTGGAAGTAGTACCCAATCTTGACAGTTTAGGATTTAATTGCTTGTTATAAGGAAAAAACTCCATTGAGATGTCTTACATTAGGAAATCTTACATTTAGGACCTCAAATTCACTTGCTTAGAATGAGGCCGTGTGTGCAAAAGGGACCAAGGGCTCAGTATGAATAAGCCAATAGTGTTATATGAAGCATTCATAGCAACACTGGTCCCTAATGGTTCTGCTATGCTCCCTACTGGTTAGACTATTCCAGGAGTGTCCATTCAGATTTGGAATTGTACTTGGAGGTAGACATTCATAAAGAGAAATGAGTCTAGATGAAAACAGGAGGGTTGCAAAAACTATAATAGGAGGAATGGTTCAAGAAATGGAGGCTGTTTTACTTAGGTAAGAGAAGAGTGTGGAGAAGGGGTTCACACACTTAGGTATTTCATTGTGTAACTGATACAGAGAGATCTGATCAGATGGCTGGGGAGGAGAGGGAGGGATGGAGGAAGTTGACTGAGGCAATGGTAAACAGTCTAAGACGGAATTGGCTGAGAAGCTGAATGTCTCCAGAGCACATGGGCTTATGGACCAGAAGGTTTAAAATAAAAGGAGAGGAGAGACAGGCTCTCTCTTCTTCCTTGAGGATGCCTGGATGATTGTGCTACAGCTGCCTGTGTTTCCCAAAGGATGGCATTTTGGATGGATTTTGGATGGGAGAAGAAACTCCAGGCTCAGTCTAGGACCGGGCTGGCCTGGCAGGGGGTGGCAGGATTACTCTTCTCTGGGTGTTCCAGAGGGGACCAGCGCTGAGGCAGAAGCCTGCTATTCTTCCAAAATGGGATAGCTTTTGTATCTTATGTTGTTTTAGTTTGTAAACTAATCCTATAGAAATAAGATAATTAAAAACTAACAGGGCAGATGATAGGAAAATTCAGGTGTTAAAGATTTTAGCCTTACTTGATAGACTTGAGTGATAAAGATGAGAGTGAGGAATATTTGTGGAAAGCTGTTATTCCAAAAGTGTGTAGCTTTTGAATAAAGACTCCTTTCCTTTATCACCAAACCTTTGCCTCTGGAATTTTACCTAGAGTCCGGCAGCTGGCAGCAGGACCCCACTTGCTGTTTGGTAATATAACAGGGGGCAGGATAGGACCCATGAATTTAAAGGGAGGAGGATTTCGAGTCAGTACAGAGAGCTCAGTACAATGAGAACTGTCAGACAGTAGCGTAGGCTGTGGGGTGCAGTTCCTGTCTCTGCGAGAGGTTCTGGTTGGCTCTTACTTGTTGCAGAATGTCATCCCACGTCATCTCTGGCCGAGTCTTACTCCTGAAGAGGTGGCTGCATTTCTGTTTCACGCAGTTAGGAGGCTAGTTGAATTTTATTACCACTTTTCTATTGGTGGGTCTTCAAAAACATTTTTTGGTAAATAAAATGAAAGTTTTCTTTTTCTTGTTGTAAATAAAATGAACTTTTGAAACTTCCTTTCAGGGATTGTTAAATGACACTTCGGAGTCAGACTGTTCCTCTCCTAGCCCCTCCCTTAAAGACTTTGTGACCTTGGCAATTTAGGTGCTTAATCTGTCTAAGCCTCAACCTTCACCTCTGTTAAAAGGGATTAAGCATGTTTCAGAGAGGATTAAATTAAACGGCTAATGCACACACAGAGCTTCTCATTATGTTTGGCAGAGTGTGAGCCCAGAACCCGGAGGTTGTCACTGTCACTAGGCCTTTCTTTGTTGTGTTACTAAAGCTAATGTGAGGCTCAGTGAAGGCTTTTAGATTCTTAGTACCAGCTTCTTTTACTGTTTCTCTTGAGTTACTTCCGGTGTCATGGCCAAGTAAAAACATATCATTGAATTTAATACCACTCCACTCATTCACTTTCCTCACATTCAAATGTTCTAGAGTCAGCTTTTCAGATGACCTCTGCAGCTGCTGTGACTTGTTATCCGCCTGGTGAAACCCATCCTGCTGCGGCATCCAGCTGCCCAACTGGTCTTTGAACTCTGCTGCTCTCGCTGCCCCACACACTGCAGATCTGGGGGCCGTGGCTCCACCCACGTGTACCTGCTTCTTCTTAACTGAAACTTCTCACCTTTCAAGCCTTTTTGCTTTTTTCTTTGACAATTATCTAGGATGTGGGTCAGATAATCCTATTAACTTGATCTTTCCACTAAGCCCCAGAAAACTCAAAGAAATCTCTCCTAAAACTCTTTTGGAGAAAACAAGCTTTAGAAACGATGGCATCTACCAGCCGTTTGAATTTGTGCTTTTTACTGGCTCATTTTTGCCCTTAACATTGACCAAAACATTGCTATGCTGCAGAGTCTATTGGAGGCAGTCGGCTTTGAAAGTTTTGCATTAGTTTACAATGTTGAATAATCACTTTGTGCGCATGTTCTGTTTTGCAGTGCTCTGTTGCAAAACGCAATTTAGAAAGGCGTATTTCTGCACAGGGATGGCAGGTTGGCATCCAGCTCTTTCTCACCTGTTTTGCTGAGGTGCCGGCTTGCCTCTATTTCTCACTGGGTTCGAGCTGCTGGCTTTATTCTGAAGGTTCATAAGCAATTAATTCCCTATATCTCCACAGGGACTCGTTAAACCATTGTGCTATGGAGAAGCACGAAGCCTTTGGGAATTATGAATCACAGCAATCGGATCCGGAAGTAGTCGTGTAGCCTTTTGCCTGAAAAGGTATTACTGAGAATTCAGCTCACGGTTACTGCCCTTCCCTAGTGCCTGTTGGATTGTAAATCGGTTAAAAAACAACGACGACAAGCCGCTTGCACAGCCGTTGTGTAAGGAGAGCTGTGCCGGCAGACACGCCAGTCCTACAGACGTTCATGGCAGACTGAGCAAACATTTCGACAAAGGTTCAGGGCTTTCCCCCTTTCGGTGCGGTCCTGAAAGGGCACTCCCCGCACTCGCGTAACCTCAGCACTCCCTTGACGAATTGGTGTTGACGCGATGTGGGGCCATGTTTTCAGTTTTTTGTAAGGAGGGATTCCTAGTTTTTGCAGATGGATTTTTTAAAGATGATCTTAATTTTCCTCAGAAAACTTGAGGTTCCTGTGCTCATTTGCATACGTGGATTACCCTAATATTTTGAATGGGGGAAAATAGGATGGTATTTGAATTTATCCCTCTGGATGAGCACTCTCATATGCAGGAGTGAATTGCTAGAGAAACTCAGGTAACTTAATAGTGACTTTCATACACAAGTTATTTAAAGCAGCAGGCTTCTACTTCTTCATTTATAAAGTGACACAGATAAAAGTACTTACCTTACAGAGTTGTGAATTTCTAAGGAGATTGTGCACCAAGCATTTAACACAGGGCTGGTGGCATTGCGAGTAGGAGTGTATTTGTTCCTCCTGAACTTGTGAAGTAGGAGGTGCATTGTTTCCTGCACTTCAGATGAAGAAGCTGAAGCTCCTGGAGAATGAGCAGGGACTTGCGTAAGGTCATATGGCCAACGCGTGGTCAAGAGTGGGACTTGTATCTGAGATTCTTAACACCTAGTCCAGTGCTTCTTCATTACAGAAAAGTGGATCATTCAACACGATTGTAAGCAGTGTTTCTTAATTACTCACTAGAATTATTAACCGTTCACTAGAAGCGCTTCTAACACTCTCAAGCCATGCAGATGTTTGGGTTCCGACAACGGAGATTCCCATACGCAGTGGATCTGGTGAGGAGCCTGGAATTTGTGAACACGCTTGATGCTGTGCTTCTGCTGCCTCGCCTTCATTCTCTGTTTTTTGTGTTTCTGCCTGTCCTTCATTAACGAGATTTTATATTTCTGGAACTTCTTTTGGATGCGTGTTGGAGCTTTTCCTTCTATCCTTTACATCCATTCACTTTGACCTTTTCTTTCTTCAAATCTCTGAGCTTCACTCTGGTAAATTTATTTATTTTATTTTGTCAGTACTCTAAATTTCCTTTCAGTTGTACTTTGTCTACTAATTAGCCTTTTTATTGACTGACATATAGCCTTTGTATTTTGATGACAATACTTTTTATACTCTATTTTTGCCTAATTCTGTTTTATTTTATGGAGGCTAATCTTGCCTTTGTTTTTATATTTTCTAAATTAACTTTTATCAAACTCATTGTGAAATTATAGATGAAATGCATCATTTTAAAGGTGAAATGATTCTCTGACCACTATGCTGTATACCTGAATTAATACATAATAACATCGAGTGTCAATTGTAATTGAAAAATAAAATTTGAAAAACAAAGGTGGAAATAATTCTATAAGGCTTATAATTAAAATAAGTAGTTCTCTGGTAGGCCCCTGTTTACCTCTGGTTCCTGCTTTGTAAGTGGCAACTATTTTCCAAACTTCTAGATGTTTCTATTATTTACATCCACATTTCTAAGTAATATGTTTATATTGCTATTTCTTAATTATAAATATTCTATGCAACCCTCTATGAATATGAAGAAGGTGAGGATTCTGTTTTCTTATACCTCTTATTTTTTGAATGACAGAATATTTAGTGCTTACTCTGTGCATGTAAAGTTATTCATTCCTGAGTCAAGTAGTATGTCTGCTGCCTCATTTTATAACTTTTTGTTTTTCCTGGAATTAATAAATGCCTTTTTTGTTTGATTATTTTTCTACCTATTTATTTTGAATTTATCCTTGTAACCATCACCATCCAAGTTCATTGTTGAACTCTTAGTAATTCAATAATAATAGATCGGAAGTCTATGTTTCTCGGAGACAGGCCTCCTCGGTCCTGCTGACCCCATTTGGACCTGGGTACCCGCTAGCCCTGCCCTGCCGCACCCCAGGACTTCTCCACTGTGTTTGTGCTCCTGTTTCCTGGGCCCATATAATCCTTCTTCTTGATTTACTGGATTATATCCTCCATCAGCCTTCTGAGAAGGAACATGCAAAGTAAAATTTTTGAAAACACATGTATGTCTGGAAATATATTCTAGGCTTGCATTCAGGTATAGAATTCTAGATTCGATATGTTCCTCATAATTTGAAGGCAGTAACCTATATTCAGGAAAAATTCTGAAAACTAGGACACTTTTGTATTCCTTAGGGGTCCAGAGTAGAGAGAAACTGGTTCAGGGTTATAAGCGATGGCTATAAAAGTGAGAAGAGGTGGCCGACTAATCCCAGGATTCCTTGGGAGAAACACACTCTGCTCACCAGGTTCTCTTTTTCCCTTTATCTTTTCAAATTCTCCCTTTTCTCAAATTCCACATATGAAAGTTATTCAGAGAGGAGATTCTAGAGCCTGTCTTTGTTTTAAAATCCTGGCTTTCATGCTTTTTAGGTGTACAAACTTGAGCAAAGTTATAAAAACTCTAACAGTTTGATGCTGGTACAAGCATGGACAAGCAGTAGACGAGTGGAATGGAAGAGATGCCAAAACAGACCGCTGAAATGATTGACAGAAGTGGTACTGCATCCAGGACTTAGCCTCTGCGCATCTCCCTCTCTTCACATGCAGATGGGAACGATATGCAGATGGGAATGATTGTATCCCTGTGCTCGGGTCCTGAGGGTTGAGTGGATTAACACAAGTGTGCTCAGAATAGGGCTCGGCAGCCAAAAAAAGCTTCATAAGGTATAACTCTGATTTTTGTTATTTTTATTCTAACAAAATAGATCCTTGGCCCAGGCCCTAATCAGCTTCCTCTGAAATTTTACATTCCTTATTTTGCACTTCGTTTTTGGAGGGACTTAATTATTCACTATCTTATTTTGCTACCAAACTGTTTTGTATTCATTACTGGTATATTTCCAGCTGTCGTAAGTTATTTGAGGACAGAGACCACAGAGAATGCATGCAACTGCTCCTCCAGTCCTCATGGCGTCCTGCACGGCGTGGGCCTCAGGGCGGAATTCAGTGTGCGCTCATCAGCTGACGGGGCAATAGCTAACTTCGGGGGTTAGATGATGCTTGTCAGTTCATCTGCGTTTAGCTCTCCAAGACATCACATAAGAGGAGTTCTATATTTTGCAGCCCTAATTGGTATCAGAAACATTTATCATTTTTACCTTTTAATGAACAGCCCTGGATTTTAAGAATTCATACGGTTTATACCTGACAGAATCCACCCAGAAGTAAATACACTTCAAGGAAATATAAAAACTTGTGGGCTTGACTTCCCTCTCACCTCCAGGCACTTTAAAGAAGACAGGAAGGAGTTTATGATTTTTCTCATTCATGTTTCTCATCCATATTGTTCTTTGGGACCTGTTTACTTCATGTATTTTATAGGACAACCTGAAACTACAGGGGTTTTAAAGGTCCTTCTGCTTTCTGAAGAAAGGACTTCATTTCTGTCAGTTACCCGGAAGGTGGCATGTTGTCCTTCTTGCTGTTTCAAGCTAGTCTGTGTCCTGAGAGGTGGCCTGAACCTGCTGGGCTGGAATGGTCATCTGTGAGTACAGTAATTCTCAGGGGGCATAAATTTGTACCCTGCTCTCACTGTGTGCTTTATTAACTGTTAGACTCTTTCCACTGCCAGGCCTGGCTCGGGCCTCCCTTGGTACCCAGTGCTAACAACCGTCTTTAATGGCTTACAAATAGGGTCATAAACACTATCTACATTAGTGGAAACACAAACGTGTTCTATTCCCACACCCCTTGCCCTGCTCGCTGTCACGTGCATTGGCAGTTTGAAATGAGGGCATGGCTACTTTGCCCGATTTTTTGTTTACATGAGGATAAAGTCATTTGTTTAAGCTTTTTTAAAAATATATATAATCAAGTCTCTCTCGTCTCCTGGCCTCCAGTCTTCAGATGATGTGAACATTCCCAGATTCTATGTTTTATGGGATTTTCCCCTTCTTTTTATCTAGGGCCAAAAAATAAATAAAATAAAATAAAAATAAACCTGGGTTATGATGCGAGCAACCAGAAAGTTAAAGTGATGCTTGATGTGCATTAACAGAAGCTTAATGGCAGCAGGGCCCCATCATGGGCTTAATAAAACCATAGGACACTCTTCAGTTCAAGGTCAACTTGATACTCACTTCCCAGGTGGCTGAGGATAGTCAATCTCAGCTTCATATCAGAGAAGCATGACAATAAGAGTTAGAGAGGCAACTCACCTTTGCTTTTCTCCAATTATACTTAAGAGAGAGTCTACATAGTTGAAAAAGAGATTATTCCTGCTGTTTCCAGGTGCTAACCCTGTCCTGTTATGTATTTGATGAGAAACATAGGAAAGAAGCAATATCGTGCAACGTTGACCTGATGCTGCCTGGCTTTCCACCGAAACTGCATGATGATATGTGGTGCATGTCACTCAGAAAGCTTCCAAGAGTCTGGAGGCCAGGGCTTGATTTCAGCTCAGACACATGGATAAATACTCACTCAACATGCCAGACATTGTGTTAAGTGATGAAGTCAGAATAATAATAACAAGGATTATAGCTCAGAGAGTCTGCCAACAAAAAAGTACATGGCAAGGAAAGATAAAAACTCATGTTTTCTTGACCTTCATATAGGGATAAGGGACACGAAGGGATGGGTGTTAATTATGTACTTAAGTTTTTCTCATTGTCCCATTTTACATATTCTGTTTAGCTGTGCCTTTTATGTTCTGTGCCCTTAAAAGTGACCACAGTAGTACCCTGGACCTGGGAATGGCATTTAAGCTCAGGGGGAACTGCTGACAAAGAAGCACTGACGAGCCCCTAGCAGCAGGTCTGAGCATCGCTGAAACGCACAGGTTTCGGCAGCAGGCAGAGCTGGGCTCTTTCTTTGTGACAGGACCTTGAGCATGTTCTCTGTAAACCTCAGTTTCTTTATCTGTAAAATCTGGATAAGAGTGGTACCTATGAGACAGTATTAGAGTGGGGATTAAATGAAATAATACATGATAGTTTAGTACAGTGTCTGGAACATAGTAAGTTCTTAATAAATATTAGCTATTATTATCCAATTATATGTGTTCTCTTATGAATCTCTTAGCAAGGGAATAGCATGCTAGTCTCCCTCATCCATCCCTTCCACCTTTTCTGAATATTTTATTGCTCAGAAAAGAAGAAGTTAGTAGAACACAGTGTCGTCAAGCATTTCTTTGGTTTTGTACTGGTAGAAGATGTCAAACATTCTGTTGGCTGGCTTGGCAACTTCTTCTCTACACACTGCTAGAAAAGCAATGAGTCATGTTTTCACTCTTTTGCAGCCATTTAAGTGTTTTCAGTATAGCCATGTGTTCCTCTCACTGAGCTCAGTTTACAACAAAAGATTGTTCTCATTTGCTCTAGGAGAGAAAGCTGACCTGTGGACACTAACCTCTTCTGTCTCTGACCAAAGAGGCTGGGCTCGCACCTCATCACAATGAGGGGAGGGGACGGCGAGTTTAAAGGGTAACATTAACTATAGCACCTGTACGAAGGGTTGTTGTTGGGGCTTTTGTAAATGAGAAATGACTGATCTGGTCAAATACACGGACTTAAATAGGAAAACCTGGGGTATTTTTCTTCTGGCTCAAATACCTTCCCCACATCTCAACATTTGTGGACACCTTTAATGTGCACGAGGTATGAAGGAGGAGAATCCACTTTTTAATTTTGTTTGTTACTGCTTTTTAACTACTACAATCTCTTCCCTGTGAAGCTATTGCATCCCTAAAATAAGTTTACCCTACCAAAATCGAACCTTTTCTTCAGAAGGTCTTTGATGGCCCTTCTTGCTTTGAATAATCAGTTCTTACAATTTGTATGCCAATATTTTCTCCACTCTGGAACTACTTGAGTGAACACATGTCATTTTTTTTTTTCAGAAATTAAAAGTTTCCCATTAAAATCTTTACTTGAACTTCACACTGTAATTTAATAAAGTTTCCATGTTAAGCATGAAACTAATAGTCCATTAGGTGTAAGGGATGACTGACTTGTGTTTTTATTCACCTTTGGCTGTAAGTGACCTTAAAACACTGTCTAGCATATTCAGAACCACCAGGCGTGACTGCCCAGGGCTCCACCTAACCTAGCCTCTCACTTTTTCTCCTAATAAATCTCCAGTGGAAGAGATTGTGTCACAGTCTCCTTTGCGAGTCTGTTCCAGCATCTTACAGCTCGTAGAATTACGTAAAAAGAGGAGCGGGTAGCATTCTTATAAGCGTAATTTTTTTTTTGATGTTTGCCTGGGTTGAAGCATTTTCAGATTCTCCTGGCTGTCTTACTCATGTGCCGGTTGCTAATCAAAGCAGATAGCTGACATTGTGCAGGATGTCACCGCACCCCACAGAAGCTGAGTCCAAAGTTGTGCTACAAGTCACGTAGCAATAATTTGAGATCTTTTCGAGTACAAGGACCATTATTAAATGTCAAATGTTATGCCATCCCTCCAGCCCCACCACAATACTATTTTTATTCTTACTATCTTTTATTTAAGAGAATCCATATGGAGAATAGCTATGTAGTGAACATAAAGCTTTTTAGTTAATGTGTAATTTATGAAATGTAATAGCATCTTCTTATATCTGAAAAGTAGTAATGCATCTGCGAGAGAATTTTTTTCAGTTTAGGAAATGAAGAAACGTGTCCTATCGTTCCAAGTCATTTACTGAGAACATTGGTGGTGTTTTGCCTGTAAAAATAAGTCATTATGCATATTTTGGGATCTAATTAGAGATAAAAATGACAAAGATTGGCACACATTTAAATTTTTTGCTCTCCTTTACAGAAGCCCACAAAAGGAGTCCTACAAGAACATAGTGATCCCTGAAGTGATAAAGCCTAATGAATTTAGCTGTTTCATGATATATTCTAACCATGAGACCACGCTGCCTCTGATTAAATCAGAAAATGTTATAAATCAACAAAGGGTTTCTATTCCCAAATTTTTTCTCTACGCAAACTTCTTTATAAAAGTACCAAAATTTCCTCATTCGTGGTTCTTCTGTAACTTAAAAGAAAAGAATTTTGTCCTCTATAGCATGTATCACTCCATGGAGGGACACCTAAAAATAACACAGTCCTGTAACAGAAAGTATTTATGAGTGTCTGCCATGTGGCTGGCAAGAGATCGTCGGTTCCTTTCATCCATTTACCACATGTTTTCCATTCGCTTTAGGTGAGTAACAAAGGTCAATTTCTATGGATGCAGAAAAGAATTTTTGTAATGGTGAGCTGCATTTGGACTTAGAAAGTTGACCCAAGTTCTATAGAAATAGCTTGATCTCAGACAGATATTTTCCCTCTGCCTAGCATAAAGTCACTGTTGTTTTCAATCATTTTTATATTTTTTTGAAGGACAGGCTAATTTGTATCTTTTGGGGGCTGGTAAATATTTTTCTGCCCAAACGAAGAACTGATCAAATAATTTTGTATGTAGTTCAGTGTCTCTGCCAGATTGTGGGGAACAGGAATGAGGGGTTAGAGCAACAATTTTAACTTCTTCATCTCATGGCACACATCAACCAATTAATAAAATTCTGCAGCATTCCAAAAAATATATTTTTTGCCTACATGGCAAAAATAGGTATAATTTTGATTCATTCACACCAGACAGCTATTGTTGTGTTGGCTGTTGTCAGTTTTTTAATTTGACAGTCTAAGATACATGAGGTCAGTGCCCCTGACTAAATAGTCAGGTATTGCATGTTTTAAATTTTTTGCGGCACACCAGCATGCCTCATGCGGCACACGAGCTGAAAGTCACTGGGTTAGAGCATTGAAACTTGGTGTATTAAAGGCACTGAGAGATGGCTTGTCTCGAAGTGGTATTGAGAGAGTGAGAGGATCCCCCTCTCAGACCCTCACAGGTCTAGTGGCTTTTGCATACAGATGGAGATTCAATTTGGACATACAGTCAAATCTCAGCTAGGGTATTGGGTAGAGTGGCTACTTTGAGCCATTGATATCGCTGGTAATTACCAAGGGCAAGCTGGGGTATAAATCCATTATTATTTTATCTTTTAATTTTTCAATTACAGTTTACAGTTAATATGATTTGTATTAGTTTCAGGTGTACAGCGTAGTAGTTAGACAATCATATACTTTACAAAGTGATTCTCTGATATTTCAGCTACCCATCTGATACCCTATATAGTTATTAGAATATTATTGACCAGTTGATAGTTACAAAACAGCCACGGGGATGTATGAATTCTTAAAATAAAACACAAGTCTTTGAAGGACTATCTCCCTGGGTGTGGAAACCATTCATGCATCTCTGCTGTTCAGTAGTAGCTTGTTGGGAAAGATGGATAATCGCAACTCTTAGTATCTGCTTTAATATAAAATGTCTGAAATGCCTTTATTAATCATGAGCCCCAGACCTTTCTTGGGCCTTTACCATGCTCAGGGCATTGAGTTGACAGTGACTATATGACTATCTGTGTCGTGATGAAATGTGAAGTTCAATGAATGGCCCTCTTTCTACCCCCCCAGTTCAGCAGGCAATGATACCCCATTAGGCAGTTATGCCTTAGCCACCTGTGACTTCAGTGTTGCAAACATCACGTGCCAAACTTGTCGCTTCTCATTTGAAAAGGTCCCAACTGAAGTGAGATAGAGACTTTTGAGAAGGAGATGCCCACAGGCCAAACAGCGTCCTCATCCTATTTCCAGATGGTGTAGGAGACCCTTTGCACCGGCGAGGGGAAGGGGTTTTGGAGAGGAAGGGGAGAACAGACATAGCTTTGTCGTTCTGTGCTCTGCTCTCAGCACCCCAGTGAGGGAGAGGCTGGGCAGAGGGCACGGGACCATTCCCTTTGAGATTTTCAGGCATCCAAGTGTAGAGGAGAATTGTGCTCTGCCTTCCCTTTTGGAAACTTTGAAGTTGATGGTCTCACAGATTTGTCCTGTGCTATCTTTGTATAGGTGAGTGACGTGGAGGTGGTGGCCTGCGTATGTGCTTAATGACTTGTATAATGGCAGGTATTAGAGACGTTAAGAAGAAAGAGAGGTTACCGTGGCCTGCGTTCATTGGAGAAAGCTTGGTTTCCTGCCTTAGTAAGTTCAGTATGGGTAATATAATGTTATGCCAGCTAGTTAAAATTAATAAAGTGGTAATCATTTCCAGAATATTAGCAGTAATAGTCTCAGCTTTTCCCTATTTCTTATTGACTGAAGAATAGATAAAACAAACATACCTGTTTCTTGACCCTTCAGGTATTTTTTCTTTCTTCAATTATTAAACTACTTCAGACCTGATGGCTAATAATTTTCTTGTTTTCTTCTTCCAAAAAAATAAATAAAACCGAGGTAGCAGGAGTCTCGACCAAGTGCCCCCCATCTGGTACAGAAGAGCAACAACAGCCCCTAACAGAACAAATATTAACCATCGCATTTTGGACGTAAACTGAAGTCCTAATAATCATGCAGATCATAGGGCTCAAATTTCCCTGGAGGATCCTTCCCCCCATAACTCATACTTCTTCCAGATGTTGCTTGGTTCCCCAAAACACAAAAACATCGCTAAAAAGGTACAGCACTCATAAATTTTGCCTGCCCAGAAAATCTCCAGGTAAGAGCCTCTTTGCATCCAATTTCCATTCTAAGAGTAAAGTAATAAACCAAATTACAGCAAGCCAAGGTAACGCCTCCCTCACTTTTTATTCCATGCAATTTGACCTCACAGGGACTCTGAAAAAATGACAAAAAAAATTACCATCGAATTAACTGTAAATGGTACCATATGAATGGGAAATAATGACTTTCGTGTTTGTGAGAACCCTTTGGGATATGTTGCTTAGATTTAATTACTGTTTCCTTATATTAAACTTTCATCCTTCAAAGACTATCAGCGTTATAGCGGGTTTGGAGGGCGATACAGGGTTGTAAAATGCAAACTTTGAATCCAGAATTTACCTTATACAACTCTTTATAATTACATCTGGCCCTTTTGTCTTTTTCTGAGAGAAATGGCATTCTCTGACAGTTCTATTCCTGGCAAAATAACAGACTGAGGTGTGACCTTTTATTTTAAGTAAAAAATTATGTAACTACTTAATAGTAATCACTTTACCGTCTGCTGTCGGCACTAGATTAAAAGACACCTGATCCTCGAGTCTGGCTTGTGTCTCCAAGCTTTGCTTCTCTTTTCCTAGTCCGGTAATTAATGACCGTTTCCATCTGGTGGCTGTGACTGTCCTTGGGATGGACGGACAGACAACACTGCATGTAGAGCCCCATTTACTCTGCACCGACTGGCTCTGCCCGGCGGTGTCCCCACCATCTTACAGAGCTCGGAGCTCGGATCGTCTAAGCTTCTATGTGTCTTCACCACACCTTGGTCCTGTAAGTCTGTGTTCATCTCCCACTGTGGTTCCAATGGGTTCTGGAAGGACAGGGGGCACTGAAACAAACTCGTTGTGGACAAACTGCTTTCCCTTACTCCATGGAGAGACAAGGCTACCCCTCCATGCATGTTAAAACAATGTACAAGTTCCACCCAGATCTGTTTATGAGGAAAGCATTTGCTTTTTGTTCCAGCTCCTAGTAGCTTTTACAGCAGAGGGGGAAATTTTTTTTTTTTTAAATTGATCACATTTCCTGACAGTCAACACACCTTTTTAATGTCTTGCTCATCGCTGGTGCTGAGGAGGGAGGAGGAGGGTTGGAGATGCTGGCAATCATAAAGCTCGGAATTACTGGTCTTTCTTTTCAGTTCCACAGATGTTTCGGCCTAGAGGCGCCACGTTAAAGCTTTTAGAAAGCACCCACTGCCACCTTCTTGTGATAGTGACACGTGAAGAATTTGAATCCCACCTTTGTTTTCTGGCCTCTAAAGTGCCTGATAGACGTTCCTGTTCACATTCTGCCTTCATCCCTCCCAACGCTCCACACGTCCCATGTTTTTCCACAGCGAGGCAATGACTTCGCTTGATTTAGACGATCTGACCTTGTCAATGTTGGGATTATCCCTGGGCTGTTTGGCCTGTGTCCGTGCCTTGTGGGGTAGCCTGCACTCTCCAGGATAAAGGAAAGGGTGGGATGCGTAGTGACTCGCTGTTTTTGGCTACTCAGCCTTATGAACTGTATTCATGGAAATTTAGGAACCCGTTCTCTGGAAATCACCTGGCTGCCTAACTATGCTACTCTGGGAAACTTTTATTGGGAATGAGCTGTTAGCACAGAAAACACCCTTAATTCATGATGCAGCATCACTCTGCAGCCGGCCAAGCTGTGATCATGGGAACGTTGGTATGTTGTGTGACCTACAGAGAAAATTCCCTAAATATTTTAAAAAATCTTACAGGGATTGGGTGTGCATGAAATTTACATATACACTTTATCTATCATGTGTACGTATATAGTATGCATATAGTATATACTATACATATATGTTCATACTAAATATGCTATCTGCATGTTATCTATAACACATGTAATACATACTCTTATGTGTGCTGTATACTCTATATGTGTATATAACTGTATGTGTATATAACTCTATACATATAAATATGTATAGATATGTATACATATATAGTATTTAATATATAGCATGGGTAGATTTTATGTATGTAAATATACAATTTTATATATATTAAAAACATATACAATTTCCTTCTCTTACTATCTCTAAGGAAATAATTGTCCCCTGTCAGATTAGCCTTGAATGGAGGGGAATAGGTCAATCCAGGGGCTAATTAGTTCACCTGTGTTAGCCTATCAACCTCTCCCTCAGACTGATCATAGAACTTCAAACTCCATCCCTTGGGTTTCTTTCAATACTCTTAAGTGCCAATTAAAATGTAAATATCCCTGGGAACACTTATCAGCTTATCCCTGGGATCACCTGCTTGAAAGGGTAGTCGGATAGAGGAGAGAGAGAAAGGTGTTAGTTGACAGTTAGAAACAAAATCCCGGCAAAAAGAGCCCAGTAGATACCTGGGTGTAGTAATGGGAAGGCTGCGGGGAGGGGCTGGGGCGCACAGCCAGCGGAGATGGGGAGGAAGTGGCAGAGATGGGGAGGGAGATGGGGAGGAAGAAGCGGAGATGGGGAGGAAGAGGTGGAGATGGGGAGGAAGTGGCGGAGACCTCTCTCCTGCTCAGTTTCACAGAATTCTGGGCCGGCCCCTGTTTTGCATGTGATGGGTGTTCACGCTGTCCAACAAGTACTTGGATGGGCCCTGACAGGAGGTGGAGAAATAACTTTTCTCTCCAAGTTAACAGCCAGAACCCGCACACGCCTAAATAAACAACCTCCCATGCCAAGCATCACATTAGCTTATAGGGAGATGTCAGTGGCTGAGCGGAAACGTTGCTTCAGAAGGTTTTTGGTTGGAGGGTTCTGACAGGAGAGCAGAGGATGGCTTTGCCGGGCTGGGCCAATAAATGCTCTTCAACATTTTCCCCAGTGGCTTTGTTGAAGTTGAATTCTTCAAACACAAGCAATTTAATGTGTTTTCTTGAAAGTAAAACAGCTGGGACATGGGGCAAGGAAGTCAAAACCACTAGGCTGATGATGATTGGGTTGGGGACAAAAATCTGTAGTCACTTCTTTCCGTCTCAGTCTGTGCCTCACGTCCAGCCTGTTGGGATGACCAGCTTCTTTTGTCAGCGAAGCTGGACAATTAGGACTTGCTCTCTACCTTACTGACGAACACCAGGCTAACACTTTCCTCGGCAACTCTCATCCTACACTTGGCTCTTCGCTGCTGTCGGTTGTCCCTGCGGTTTCCGGGTTCCAGACTTAGTCTCTCTCTCTCTCTTTTTCATTCTGATTGGCATAAGACATTGACCAGACCTCAGGAAGAGTCAAAAAGTAATGACGATAATGACAAGTACTTGCCATGTGGAGCACTGTGTGGGTTACTGACACGCTCTATCCCATTTAATCCCTAAAGCAATGTTGTAAGATAGATCATATTATAACCATTTTATATGTGTAAATTATAGCTAAGAGAAGTTAAGCAACTTTTTCAACCTTACACAGGGAGAAGCTGAGATTCAAACCTGTATTGCCTGAGCCTAAAGTCAGTTTTGAGTTATGATCTTGGCTTCACTCACTTGCAAGTGAGTGTATATATATATATATATGTATACACACACATATATAGATAGTTAATTTTTAATGTTTCTATTTTTTCATGTATAATCATGTATGGCAATATAGACACTTTTCTTGTGCCTAATACTGTAACATTTTCATGTGGTCAGTGATACAAAGGCACAAAACAAGGCAGATAATAATTGTAAAATATACTGCAGAGCAGTAGTTTTCGAGTGATGGCCCAATGATGATCACTGAACACTAAAGGATCCAGGGCCTTTGGCGGGGCAAGGGGGTGGGGGTGGCTGAGGGAGGCTCAGTTAGGAGAGCTCTGTTCCCAGTGGTTGCACTTAGATCTGTTTTACATATCATTTCCAAGTAACACTTTTTTCAAACCAAAGAATCCTGTTGCTTTACATCCGCCCCTAAAGAACAGTTTCTGAGTCCTGCCTGATTTGTTATAATGTTGGAGAGATTTATGCTACAGATTCGGCATGTCAAAGTTAGAACGACAAGGTTAACTGACTTCCTGGCAACTTCTGAGGAAAAGAGGAACCACATTTGCTTATAGAGTCTCCATTATCTTATTTAGGAAAGAGAGGGAGGGAGGGTAGAAGGGCAAGCGGAGCAGACACACTATGAGCCTGGGATGGCAAGGCAAGTGTCTTCCTGGCATTAGTTGTAGGAAGGATTTATCAGAGTGTTTCCCACAGGAAGGGCATGACAGGCAGTGATGGTCTCAGCTGTGGTTTTTCCTAAGATGTCCTTGTGATGGATTTCTTTTCCAACAACTTTTAACAAGACATAAAGCCATACTGATAATTGAAGAGATTCTGGGAAGGGGACCACAGAAGGAAAGGTGTGAATGGGCATACCGACCTGCCTCACCTACCTCACAGGTTGGTTGCCTAAAGCTCAACGAGCTAATGTGCTTGCAAATGTCTGGAAACTTGTGAGAAGTACTTAACACATTTGCATCATTCATTAACTCACCTATTCTTGAGCCCCTGCACTGGGCTTGGCATTGTTCGAGGTGCCAGGGATGCTCAGTGCTAACTGTTGTTGGCTAGGTTCTGCCTACCCTTCTTTTGCAAATTATGTATGTAGCTCTTTTATTGCTTTGAACAATAAGATTGATGACACAATGAATCGAGTGGGGCTTGACAAGTATAGCCTCTGCTGCTCTCAGCACACGGAATTAGTGAGTCTTCCCGCTGGAAATGTTTCTGGAGGTTCATCCTGTCAATACAGGGGTGTCTCCCACAGAATTCCTGAGGGCAGGCCCTGAGACTCACTAATTTGCAGCTGGTCTAGTGTATTATTAGGCAGTTTTATATTTCAGAAGTTCCTTCTTTATGTTGAACACACTGGGAGGGTGGAGAGCTGTGGTGGAGGTGGCAATCAGAAAATCCTCTGTGCCTCAGCTGGTCACTTTGCCTTTGTGACTTGTTCTCATTGGCACTCGTTCTGCCATCAGACACCCGAGAGAAGGACTCTCGCCACCTCTCACCCGACAGCCTTTGAATTTAAAGATGTCTATGATATCATCCCTGAAATGTCCTTTATAGGCTAAACATCCCCAGTTCCCTCATTCTTCATTTGAGATAATTTCCAGACATCCTCTTGCTTGCCTTTGTCTGGACACAGTGTTTTGACAGTGACCTTCTTAAGTACATCATTCAGAAATAAACAGTGTCCTGGATCCGGCCTGACTCATACACTGGATTCAGTTCCGGAGAACTTACTCTACGTGCTCTTTTTCTTTCTTGTGTTTTTTTTTTTTGTTTGTTTTGTTTTCTTTTTCTAAAGCTTCCAATCAACTTATAAGTACAATGGGTGTGAGTGACCTCTGACCGTAGGCTGTCTCTCAAATTGTTTCCCAATGCCATTGTGCAAACTTGTTATACCTAAAATGATGCATCGCATGAGGAATGCTCGGATGAGGTAATAGACACCGGGGTGTTTGTTACTCATAAAACACTACACAGATGTGAGATGTAACTAAGGTCCTTGCACGCAGAGAGTGTCAGTTCTGAAATCGTTCTTCAAATGCCCTTCCGTCCATAGAACTTATTTTGATGTCATTCTAGTTAGGCAATTCTTATTAAATACTCAAAAGTCTTTTCGTGATCATTTATTTCTTGGAATTAAATTAACTGGACTAACTTTTTTTTGGTGAATAATTCAGAAAGTGGTTACTGAGCACAATTAACTGCACTGCTAAGCATTTCAGGGGCCTTGGGTATAACTGTGACTTTGTTGCTTTCATTGGACTATTCTTTCCAAAAGGTACCGGTGTGTGGGAAGGCGAGGGAAGGGCAGCCTGGGAGGCTGGGAAAAGTGGTGAATGCTGGTGTATGAAGCACATGTGAGGTTTTTTTTTTTTTTTTATATTTACAAAATGTTTTATTGTTTTTTCAAATGGAATATAAACAACATGAAAGCAATGACCATTGCAACTTATTCTTTAGCTCTTTGTGTAGCATTTGACATAAACAAGCACTATAATTACACAGCAACTTAGTTAGTTACACTGTTGATCAATTAATGGTGTATACATTTAGTAAATCTTGTGTCTAAACTGGCAAATGTGAGATCTTAAGTGTTTCAATATTTGCCCTGAGGTGACAATGTGGACGCTTGTGGGGAACTTTTGGTTGCTAGAAGTGAAGGCAGGAACAGAGAGAAGCCAGGGAGAGGCCGATTTGGAGTGCGTGCTCTGGATGAGCAGAAGGAAAAGAGAAGAGAGAAAACAAAGGGCTGTGTGAGGCAACGCACCTTTCTGTTCTGAGAACCATCTGTTCTGCCAGCCTCACATACTATCTTTTGTCCTCCGGCGTCACGGTGGTTTCAGTATTTCCAGACATCATCACCTCGTTACAACTGTACACAAATACAGGAACACGGGGAGACAGAAAGAGTGGCCCTAACCAACCCCCCTCTCTTATTGGGGGTAAAAATCTCCTCCAGAAACCTCAGAATACTTTCCTTATATACCGATCTTATTCCCACTTTTAAATCTATTGGCAAATACAATGAGAATGATCAAGGTTGGCATGACCCAATCAATCATGTGTTTTACCTTTTGGAAATGGGGAGGGCTCACCATTCCTGAGCCTATAGCTGCCGACTTTGACCAAATCAGGAAGGAAAAACAAAGCAGAGGGGATAGTATCTGTCGCAAATGATAACATCAGCTGGAGATCTCACTAGATGAAGATATACTTTTGCTTTTTTGCGGGGAGGGGTTTTGTTTTTACTGAAAGGCCTGTGATAAGGGAACAAACACTGTGTAGCGAACCTTGGGAAGGACTTCCTTACGTAACGATTTTGTGCTGGTGCCTGCTTGTGGGGTGGGACACCGAATCTGTCTTTCTTAATAGCCTTGTCCATAGGGCATCACAGAGTTCGGGATTCCTGTAAATTCAACTTGTTGATGTGAATTCTAATCCTACAGATATTAGTTTCCCTAATTAATTTAATTCTTTTGTGTACATAAAGACCCTTTGGGGGCTAAAAGTGGCTGTATTTTCTGCCGAGAAGGTAGTTTTTCTCAAAGTAAATTACTGACCAAAGAATTTCAATGTCTAAGAAGTTTGGCAAGGTATAAAATAAAAATCCTAAGCCTACAATTTCATACTATAAAATAATTTGACCACCTTGGCTGCTGTGGCTCAGTGGACTGGGTGCTGGCATGAGAACCAAAGCATCGCTGGTTAGTTCCCAGTCAAGGTACATGCCTGAGTTGCAGGTTAGGTTCCCAGTAATGGGCATGCGAGAGGCAACCACACACTGATGTTTCTCTCCTTTTCTTTCTCCCTCCCTTTCCCCTCTATAAAAATAAATAAATAAAAATCTTTGAAAAAAATAATTTGATTGTAGTAACACAATGAAGGAGCTGAGGTGCATAACAGGCTCTTCTACAAACTGGCTCGTGGTCTTTACTCAGTCACTTCACTTGTTTGGACTGCGATTTCATCACCTCTTCCTTTGGGATATTAGAGCAGCGTTTCCTAGACTGCATTCCGTGAAAAGCTAGCTTTCTGAGGAAGATTTTTTAAATAAATTAAAAGTGTAAACTTTAGTCAAATATATTTGGAAACTGCTGGGTTAAAACAAGTTGATCAGATTCTTCACCACAGGACTCAGAGCTTTTGATGCGCCTACACACACTGGGCATCTCTGGGAGGATGCTGGGTTTCTAAGTGCTTTTGAGCAGGGATCTATTTTTTCCTCTTTGTTTTGTATGGTTTTGGTCTGTGTCAGGTTTTTTTTTTTTTTTTTTTAGAATGGGGTTACATGGTCCTTTGCAGCACAGGTACTGAAATGTTGAACTGGATATCTGACCCCACAACTATGCAAAAGTGTTGTGTTCTTTGAGTTCAGAGGCTTCCTCTGGAAATAACAGGAGGATGGTATCCCCCCAATTAAGTCACTTATGGAACACATTTTGAAGGAGGAAAATCAGAACTAGAATCTGATGAATGGATAGAATTTTCTGGTGAAGCTGAGTGGAGACACTTATGGAAGAAAGGTATGGCATGAACAGAAGGAAGGTTACAGTTTGGGAAATTATGAACTGTCAGAAATGATTGGGTCTACCATACACATTGCGAAATTGCAGGGGAAATGTGGGTGGGTGTCAGATTGTTAAACACCTTGAATGTCAGAGCAGAGAGGCTGAGCTTTGGGAGGCAACATGGAGCCATTTGAGAAGAACAATGCAGGCAAAGTGAGGTGAGAGGCGGCTTAATATGGGGCGAAGAGGAAGATGGATTAGAGCTTCTTCCTCACAGTGTGAACGAGGACGATTTTGTGATGTGGATTTGAATTTGAATGAGGACGGTGGGCGGCATTGGGAATGGACTGGGAAGGATAGAATCTGGCTATTTCTGAATATCGGAAGACTCCAGGGTGTTCATTACTATCCAGAAAACACTGGAGATGTTGCTTCATGTGGAGACAGACAGAGATCCAGCAAAAGAAGTTACTCAAGAGCAATAAAGAGTCTTAATGTTTCTCAGGGAACCGAGAATACAGAGGTGAGTGCTGTGTTTGACTCGTTTGTTCATTTGCTCGTTCATTTGCTCACCCATCGATGCCCTCATCAAGCACTTACGACGGCCTACCTTGTGTAGGTAAATATGTGTCCAGGGACCTTGCAGCCTTTTTCCTAATTTACTGCTAATAGTTTGTACCAAGGTCCTTTGTATTCTTGCAATTCATTCTAACTGATAATGCATGTAAAGTTTGTGACTTCGTTAAAGTAATAACAAAATTTTGTAACTGAATTTTTAAAAAATGTTTCTTTTTTGTCTTCTTTTATTCCTCTAATTTGCTAATTGTTAGAGCTTACAATTTAAAACCATACCGGACAGTGATTTCTTATGACATAAATGTTTTAAGCCCTATGATCTACTTTCAAGGGCATGTGAGGATTTAAATGACACAATGCACTAGAAGCATTTACTTACATTAATGCTGGATATTGATAGTCATTTACTATGACTATCATTTTTACAAGCCAAAGTTTGTTTAGAAAGTCACAGGGATAGAAAAAGTGAGCCAACTGGGCTGCATGGGCTCAGGAAACAAGTTACAAAGGCAAAAGAAGGGCAGTTGGAGCTTAGGAGAGACAGAGAGAGAGAGCACAAAGGTGCACTCCTTGAGGGAAGAAGAGGGGGACAGGTGTGGGTGTGCGGGAGACGGGGACAGACGGAGAGAGAGAGAGAATGCTCTGGGGCAAAGGGGGTTGGGGGAAGGCCCAGGCGCACCAAGGAGAGAGAGGATGCCACTCTGCCACTCTTACCTGCCACAATTACGGCCACTACCACTATGACTGCTGTAGTTGGACTCCAGGCCTTCTCTGGCTTTCGGCAATACTCCAGTGTATTCATACGTAACTTTACTTTTCTGCTGGCTCACTGTGCAGAAATATGGTTGAGAAGGGGCACAGGGTAATGTGAATTAACTCCTGTGTGTAAAGTTCACAACTTTTGGGAGCATCTGAGAGGTTTAAGGCTGTGACCTATTGGAATGAGGAGCCCACACAATATGCGTATGTGTGCTTGTGAGTGTGTGCACACGTGGGTTCATGTGTGTGTTTGAAGCAGCTTATCTGGATCTGAGATACTATTTATGTCTTTTTTTCAGCTAAGTGTAATATCCTAGGCTCCTTTTATCTTAAAACCTTGGAGTTTCTTGGTTTTCTTGAAAGAAACTGTAGAAGTCACTCTGAAGGGGAGGCCAGAGGGCCGCTGCGACATCACACTCGCTGCCCTGTGCTCCTTCGCCCCCTGGTAACTTTACCTCCAAAAACACTTGAAATCTGACCCAGGATTTGTACAGACAGGAACACATTTCTAGAAAATTTGGAGCCAAAGAAAGACGTGTAGTCTCAGCACCACTTAGAAGTCCTGATAGTTATCATATTGAGCATCAAGAAATGGGAATCCTGCAGGATTCGTGCCCCAGCATTTTCCCCCTTTCGCTTCTATGGCTGCACAGACTCCTCTTGGATTGCCTGGGCTCTCCTCCGGCGCGGGAGGTTACCGTCAGAGCTGCCTGAGCAGAGTGTGTAATGAGGGTGATTTATGGTGTTCCGATGATGGAGTTGCAGATTTCTTTATTAAACACCGAGAACAAAGGGGGCGGGGGAGGAACATCGGTCACAGCTACTGCTGACTGAAGTCCGCAGTGCGCGTGCGAAGGAGGAAAGAACAAAGAGGCTCGGAGCCTGCTGCCAGCAAACGTGTGACATTCTCCTCCCGGGGAGAAGAGAGTTTCTCCCTCCTTGGCCTCCTCTTGGAACAACAACCTGGGAACCATCAAGGCAGCAAATATTTATTGAGCAGCTCCTCTGCTCCAGACACTGTTCTAGGTTCTGAGTTCACAGTAGTGAACAAAACAGAGAAAAGTCTCAGCCTTTGTGGAAATGGTGTTTCCAGGGACCAGAATGAGGACTCCAAGGCATCGCAGTGTTCCTGGCAGAGTGTCAAGAACAGGGTTCAAGGACAACTGCATTGTGGAGAGCTGAGAGGAGGGGAGCGGTCAGGGCCTGGGGCCTGGAGTTGGATTGGGTGGGGCCCCCAGGTCGGGGAGGGCTCGGGCTCCCACCCCACTCCGGCATGGGAGCTATTGGAGTGTGTTGAGCAGAGGAGTGTCGTGATCTCACATTTAGACAGAAACAGTTCACTTTGGTGGTAAAATACACCGAAGGGGGCTAGGACAAAAGCAGGGACACAAATTGGTAAACTACCTGGGAACCTGAGGGTCTGTCCTGTTTCTTCCAGCTAGTTCTTCCTGACCAGACCTACACTGCTGTCACTCGTACATGTCTCATACATGGTTCACGGAATCCATGTTTCATCTTGGCCTCACGAAACTCGGTAAATGCAGCAGCAGCAGCTTCCCCCTGCTGCCAAAGCTGCAAGGCGGCAACCTTCCTCTTACGCTTCATAGTCTCCAGTTCACTGGGCTCCTCTCTAACAGAGCGAAGTGGACGGTAAGTTCTCCGAGTGCTCTGTTTGTCATCTGTCCCTCTTGACTGGAGTTAAGAAGGAAGAGGCGACTTCCCCCTTGAGAAGGGGTGGGCTCATAGAGTGCCGAGAATTTTCTCCACAGAAATCATGAGAAATTCCAAGTGACGTCCTTGAAGCTCTCTCCTTAGACTTTACATCAGGCGCCAGTATTTCTCTCACATGTCTTTCAGGGGAAAAGAGGGAGGCAAAAGTACACTCTCTGAGCAAATCTTCTTCCCTGAGCGCCACTCTCCCCGATCTTTTACGCTCTGGATCTAAGTGAGGGGTTCCAGAGTTTTGTAAGCACTGTTTTGACTACTGCCTTTGACAGTTTGCATCTTGGTCTGGCATGTTACTCTGGAATGTCGTAGCTATTATATTTTGGTGCCCTGGTTGCACCATCCTGTTACAAAGGGACAAGCTGTTTGCTAATTAAAAAATTGTATATTTCTAACCATCAGTAAAGGAGAATGCGTTTCGGCAAAGAGCAAAAAGAAAATTCAGGATGTCATCTTACGATGCCTTCACATAGCAATATGCTTGTAGTAGATGCTTAAATATTTGTTGAGATGATGGAGCTTTGTGCTTTGAATGGAAACTGCGAAGTAAATTCATATTAAGAAAGCAGTTTACGGTCAGATTGAGTCCAGCCCTTGCAAGGGTCGTGCAAATAAACTAACTGTGCTTTCACTCTACTTCCAACTACCACCCAAGGTATCACTTTTTGTTTTTTCCTACAAAGAGCTGGTTGGCGATTTTTTCCCCGCTACCGTTTCGTCCCTCCTATATCCTCTTGCACCTCCACCCACCTCCCCGACCCTCTCCCCACCCTGGCAAACACCACAGGTCAGGGAATTTTAGGCCTCAAGTCCTTAGGAGTCCTAAAAGGAAGTGCCATATAATTGGATAACAAGTGCCGTCATATTGCCATCACTCCTTGGGTTTGCAGGAAAAGCAGGAGAGTTTTCTGACCGAGGGAAGAAAGGCATGAGCCTGTGTCTAGCAGTCACAGCTGGGCTGAGAAAAGTGTTTTAGCAGTGACGCTGCGGAGCCCTGGAACATTGCTTTCGCATGACCTGGTCTGATGTGGGATTCACACTTAGGCTCTGCACCGATGCTTATGAATAAATGTATGTCCAGGGGATACCGTGTGCCAAGCCATAAACGGGAAGACAGCGCACATGTGGGAAAGGCGCAGGAACAGTTGCGAGGCGCTTCCCCGTGAACTGCCAGCGAGAAGTCCGAACGATGAGCTCCGGGAGAACAGAGGAGGGGCTGTCAGTGTGGGGTGGGGAGCAACGTGAAGGCTGCGTGGGGAAGCAGAGACACCAGCTCTCCACTCAGGCTCTGTCCTGAGAAGTCTGGTGCTCACGAAGCGCATTTCCTGCCGCTGTGGAATACACAAACAACCCACCTCGCTGTGCTGTGGATTTTCATCCACTCTTTATCACCTTCTGCCAAACGGAGAAATACAAGACCAACGTAGGAAAGCACCTAAAGTAGTTTAAGCAAAAACAGTTTCATGAATAAATTAAATAAAATAAAGCCACGGGTGTAGCTGTAATCACACAAAAGAGCGTGAGCAGTGCTCTGGAAGCTGTGGGGGCCTCTCCCCAAGCACCCTCCCCCTGTCCTGGTCCTCCAGGTTGTAACCACTGTCCTGCCTCTTCTGGCAACGGTTTCCTTGCTTTTCTTTCTAGTTTTGTACACTCCACACTGTAAAAGAAAAACTGTCCAAAGCTGGTCTGAAACAGACATTTTCTGTGGGATGTAATGCAACCACTCGGAGGAGTATTCCCGAGAGAGTGCCTGCACAATTTTGTGATGGGTTTTAATGAGATTAAGGTTTATTTTGGAAATTAACTACTCACCTGTTACAGGTGACGGTTCTGTGTGGCGTGGGCCCAGCTCCCACTCGGAGATGCACAGGACCTATGCCCAGGGATAGGTTCTCCCGTGGGGGATCAGGCCTGCAATGTACCCAGGCCACTATGAGACTTGCTTTTGCTAAAACTCCATCACCCTGAATTGGGACAGCAAGTGCTTAGGGTAACTTCCTAAAATCCATGCTAAAACTCCCCAGTATGGAGTGCAACTGGCTCACCCACTTTTCCCTTTTCATTTGCAAATATCCTTCTTCTGTGATGTGATTAGCGGCATCATCTCCTTTGTTATCTGTAAAAGGTAACCACCCAAAGCGAACCTGTGCATAGTTAATGAGGACCATCATGTAATGTGCTGGGAAACCCAATGAAGCCTGGTTATGGCAAGGGCTGCGGCTTTTGCTCCCCTTGAGAGAAAAGCCATGCTGTCCTTTTTCCTCCACCAGACTCGGTAGTCCGTGTGAATGTCTCATTTCATCCATAATGACGTGGACACTGCAGGTCGGTGTCTGCATCAACATGTCAATTTGGTTCTCAGTTGACTACCAATCAAAAATTTACTACTTTTAACTAAATTCTCATCTTTATAAAACTAGACTAAAAATTACTACTTAACCATTCTCTTTTCTTATAAAATGTGCCCACAAACAATAAATATTTGCACAGGCCTCTAGGTATCTTTGCCCTTGTGTACAAAATGTAAAAAAAAAAAAAAAAAAAAAAGCACAAAACTTTAATACGTACTTATAACTAAAGAGTCTGAAAAATTTACCTTAATAATAATAACTTTAGTATTGCCCATTTCTAAACTTAATAAAAGTGGATTCATATTGTATTTATCTTGGTGTCATCTTTGCTTCCTTTGCTTATTATTTTTTAGAGCCAACCGTCTTGTATACAGCTTTTGTTTATTCATTTTTGTTGCTGTGTAGTATTCCATTAGAGAGCTATACGAATATTTATTCATTCTACAGCTGATGGACACTTTGTTGTTTCCAAAATTTCAGTTTTGGACTGTTAAGGACTAGACTTCTGAGAAAATACTTATACATGTATCTCGATGCAAAAATGCAAGAGTTCTTTTCTGGGGAGGTAACCAGGAGTAGAACTGCTGGATCACAGGATATCATGTACTCAGTTTTAGAAGATTATGCCCACTTGCCCTTCCCGAGTGGTTGTGCCAGTCTCTACTCCCAGCAGCACAGTATGGAAGTTTCCATTTGTTTCATTTCCTCACCCAACACATGGTATTTTCAGACTAACTGGTTTGGAGTACAATGGTATCTCATTTTGGTTTTGACTTTTATTTGTCTGATTAAGTATGAGATTGAACACATTAGCACATATTAATTGGTCATTTGAATTTCTTCTTTCATGGTGTTCTTACTAAAGTCTCCACCCCTCCTTTTTTTTCTGTTTATTGGTAGTTTGTTTTATTTTTTTATAGGTGGGAGTTTGTACAAATATAAAAAACATTCTATTGCGAACAGCTTCTCCCACCTTGTGCCCATTTTGATACCCTTCCAATACAATCAGAGTTAGCATTCTTTTCCTTCATGTTGTGCGTGTGTGATGCATGCACATGCCACGCACATCACATTTTCACTCTAAAATCTTTCATAATGAACTGAATTCATTTGTTAGTTGTAACAATTTCTTTGGTAGAGTCTATATGGTTTTCTATATGTAAGATCATGTCATCTGCAAACAGATAATTTTACTTCTTCCTTTGGTTTGGTGCCTTTTATTTATTTTTCTTGTCTGATTGCTCTCACTAGTACTTCCAGTGTTATGTTGAATGCAAGGGCAAGAGTGGGCATCTTTGCCTTGTACTGGATCTTAGAGAAAAAAACTTTTATTTTTCCCCTGTTGATCATGATGTTAGCAGTGAGCTTTTCATGAATGGCCTTTATTGGGTTGGGAAAATTTCCTTTTATACCTATTTTCATGAGAGGCTTTTTTAAATCATGAATGCATGTTGAATTTTATCAAATACTTTTCCTCTTTCTATTTAGATGATCATATGGTTTTTACCCTTCATTTTGTTAATGTGGTATATATCACATTGATTGATTTGTATATGTTAAACCTTGCATCCCAGGAATAAATCCCTCTTAGTCATGGTGTAAGAGTTGTTTATATATTTTAAATAGCAATCTTTTATCAAATATGTATTATGCAAACCTTTGCTCTCAGTCTGTGACTTGTCTTCTCATTTTCTTGGTCATAGTTATTTCAATCCAGTCTGATGATAATTCCAACATTCCTTTGTATCTAAGTCTGGTTCTGATGCTTGCATTGTCTCTTTACACTGTGTTTTTTGCCTTTTAGTATACTGTGTAATTTTTTTTGTTGAAAGCTCTACCTGATGTACCGGGTAAAAGGAACTGTAGTCTATGGGCCTTAATACTGTGGTGGTAAGGTGTGGAGGAAGGGGAAGCACTCCACAGTGAGTGGCATGATTAGGTCTCAGTGTTTTGGTCAGCGTATGCCCCTGGGCTGTGACCTTTAAAACTGCTCCTCATGTTTCTCCTCCCCTCCTCCAAACACGCACACACACTCACACACACAGGTGAGACAGGAAGACTAGAGGAGGCGGCAATTTTGTGTTTCCCTTCCTCCACGTCACAGGCTAGAGGGGACTGGAGCAGGTCAGTTAGTTCCCTTCCCCCAGGTCTGTTAGGCTCTGGTCAAATCATTAATTTTGTTGAGAAGAACAGAGTGCTCTGGACTTGCTTCAAAATGACTGTTTTGCCCTCATCTCTGTTGGAAGCAGGAGGGGGTTTTTCCAATTATCTTTCTGAGAACCTGGGAGGGCTCCTGGAAGGAGTACTTCACAAAAGTGTAGGAGTTCCGCTAAGTCTGCCCTCCTGGAATTTTTAATTCTCAAACTTGTCGGTACTGAGTTTCCAGCAATTCATCAGTTGCAGCCTAGACTTCCCTGCTCTGGTACTGGCGCCCGCAGAGGTTTCTGCTCTAGTAAGTCGTGATTTTCTGTGCCTACTTGTCTGCCCCTCAAAATTTGGGTGCGGCGATCTTGATCCTCCGGTGGATTTAAGAAAATTTGTCGATTTTCAGTTTGTTCGGCCCTTTTCTTGTGTGGAGAGGAGGAATGATCTCCAAGTTCCTTATGTGATGGAATGGAAACAGAAAGTTTTGAAAGTCTTTTTTTTTAAAGACAACTCTTCCAGGTTTACTATGCTATAAAGGTTATTTTATCTCAGAACAATTCTGTTTCACTCATTTTACAGCAGTCTAAAGAAGTTAAAGAAAAAACCTTAGTCACATAGTTAGTAGCAGAGCTGGTGTTAGAACTGAGAATTTAGACTTGTTGATAGCTGTTTATGCTAGATTAAGTGAGCAGAGTGGTAAAGTAGATTTTTTTCAAATAAAAATCCAGGGGAGAATGGAACAATAAACATATGATTAAATAGGGAACGTGTGAGTTCTTTTAAAAAAAAGTTTGAAACACAGCAAAGGAAAACTTAAAAATACCTTTCTTTCAGGTCATAGTGTGTTAAGAATCTTTGTATTTTTATAGATCTTGAAACTAACATAAATAAAAGTAACAGTTATTGGGTATTTATGTAAATTAGCTCAACATTCTCAAAAAATGTGCC